>JAQIWH010003253.1:0-20711 GCA_034695005.1 Cryptops parisi | reverse complement strand
ACATCGTCATTTCTGTATTTCTGATTTAAATAAAGTCTGAGGGCCAAATGACATAGCTGTAAAAGCCAGTCGGTGCCATCGTTAAACCCCAAGTACCTACCTATAGTTCCCTAGTTATAAAGTGCTGTTTGCAGACTATTATATGGTCCCTTAGTCTAAGACTGCACTCCCAACCCCCTCGCTTTTATGATGTTACTAGAATTATAAACAACCTGTCATAAGTGTTAATGTAATCTTGGTGCCTTTCGCGTAATCAAGTTATCAACAGGTTGTCATCATAACACTAATTAATGACCCTTTACGCTTCGCTCATTGGGTCTGTTGCCAGTCTAATAAACACCGAGAACCGTAGCCCATTGGGTAACAAACCCCACTCTGAAAGCCTGATGAGCTCATCTTTAAGTGCTTTTGACTCCCACATGTTTTCCAGCCCCAAGTAGTAATTAAGCGGCCACGAAACCATGACAACAGAGAAAATCAGATCGCTGCTCAGAACCAACTGTTTCATGTAAGACCGCTCCGCTGACTTGAGACTGGCTTGAGCAAGACTTGCTGTTTCGCTCACCGTTTTGTCAGTATTATACATTGCAATATGCACAACAACCAATATATAAAAAAATACTTACATTACTCAATTACTTTCTGATCTCCCCTTGTTTATATTTTTTTACAACAACCTGTAGTCTTAGCATTTAAACATGGAAATCATTACAAAGTATATAATAAAACAAAGTAGCGTACATACATTTTCCTCAGTCCAGTTGTTTTTTACTGCATCAGAAAAAATAGTCTTTAAAATAGTGCGCAGTTCTTTTTTTCCTTGTTTAGTTAATTCTTGATCAGTTTCTTGACTCTTCAATCCACATATTCCATTTATTACATCATAGCAAATCTAAATAAAAAATTCAATAAAACATTAAAATGCAAACATTTTTTGTCCTGTCAAAATCTGAATGGTGAAACCTGATCCTAGTCGAAACTAGTTTTAACAAAATCTTTTCGTCAATTTCAGTTTTATCATAGTCAAAATTAGATTTTCCTCATAAATCTTAGTTAGAACTAGTAATCCTGGCAATTTTTTGACAATGTCAACAAGGTGAAACCAGTTATTACTAAATTACATCGGTGAAAAGTGCTACCAGTACTTTCACAACCACTGGTCAAAGTTGAACCAGACTAGGGTAAATGGAAAGAACCGTTTTTGTAAAAATTTCTAAGCACAGAAGGAAAAAAAAGGAGTCGCTACACAAGAGGTATGTCGCTAGTCGCTATGACAAGAGGTATGTAGCCTACAATAAACTATTGGTCAAATTTGATGAAGCAAAGTTATCTGAAAAGAAGACACTTTTACTTAGGAGATTGAAGTGATTCAATGTCATTGAAGTTTGTGATACAAAAAAGTTGGTCTCAAGAAGTGAACCTTTAGCCAAGGTACTACAGGTAGGCTAAATAAGTTACTGATAAAAAAACCCATTCACAGCAAAACTCCCTTAAATGTGGGTTTCGCACTGACAAGTGAGATTTGTTCATTTTCAATAGGCATGTCATTGAAAATGACATGTGTGATCGGCATGTCATTGCTAAAAAAGTGCATAGTCATATGATGCCATATAACAAAGCATCACATGACACTCAAATGTTTTTCGAAATGTCAAACTTTAAGTCAAACCACTACTTCTCTGGATAAAGAAATCTCAAATGAAATGGCTCGGGCATGTACTGAGAATGTCTCGGGAAAGACTGGCCTAGTGGATCTATGACACACCTCCAGTCGACAAAAGGCCTAAAAGGAGACCAAGAACCAGATGGCGAAACCATCTCTTCAGTCTGTGAGAGTGTCTCTCTCAACAGCTGGGTCGATATTTGTCCGGCGGCGAAGGATCAAACTAGATGGTGGTCCATGCTGCTTTGTGTTGCCCACAGCAACCCCAAAAATAAATGAATAAAAAAAAATGGATTTTCCAAGTGAAGACAAATCCAGATGGAAGTATTCAACGATATAAAGCAAGATTAGTAGCAAAAAATTTATGCAAACCAAAGGAATTGACTATGGTGAAACTTATGCACCAGTAGTAAGTCATAGTTAGTTAGTTAGTTAGTTATTTAGGTTTTAGAGGCGCACCAACTGCCATAAGTCATAATAAGTCATAGTAAGTCATAATTCAGTTAGAACATTAATTGTAATTGCAGTAGAAACTGGAATGATTATGCACCAAATAGGTGCATAAAAATTCAAGTATACTGCATACCAAGTAACTGCACTGCATACATTCATAGAGATTTGAAAGACTACATGTACATCAGTCAACCTGAAGAATTCCAAGTATCAGAAAAACAAAATATGGTGTACAAACTGAACAAGCCATTGTACGGACTCCAACAATCTGGAAGACAATGGCACAAGAAGCTAACAGAAAACTTAAGATTGACACAATGTTAAGCAGATCCAAGCATTTTATAAAACAATGAAGACAATGATCAAATAATCTTAGCAGTATGTGTTGATGACATAATAATTGCAACAAAGAATCTCAAGAAAATGAATCTTATTAAACGACAATTGCGGGAAAAGTTCAAAACTATAGACTTAGGACCACTCAACTATTGTCTAAGAATTGAAATCAAGATAAACCCAGACAAGAATCGAGTCAAAATTTCACAAAACAAATACATCAGCAGTATTTTGGAGAATTTAGGCATGAACAAATCAAGAAAAGTTGAGTCCTCTATGGATATAAATATCAAACTAACAAAGAAAATGCAACCACAAGCAGCAGAAATTGAAGAAATGGCAACAAAACTATTTCATAAACTAATTGGATCCCACATTTTTCTGGCAAAGTTTATAAGACCAGATATTTCTTATGGTGCGAGTTTGTTAAGCCATTTTTGTTCGAATCCAAGAATAGCCCATTGAAAAGCAGCAAAACGAGTATTACGTTATTTGAAAAGAGAGCAAGAAGTTGGAATTACGTATCAACCAACGAGAAGCATGCTTGCAGGATATACAGATGCTGGTTGGGGCAGAGATCTAGATGACAGAAGATCATTCACAGGATATGTATTTACATTAGCAGGAGGAGCAATCTATGGGAAGCAAAGAAACAACAAGGAGTGTAAACCGAAGCATAAAGTGTGCATGGAACTCTTGAATATAGTTGCAGGACATGCTTAAATTTGATGTTTAAATGATAATTTACAGCAGCTTAGTTGAGGAGTGTTGGAATATGTCTCCCATATAGCATCCAAGTGCACAAATTTATCTATCACGTGTTGAGTAATAATCAATTAACAGTCATGTAACCTGGTGAGTGATTGACAAACCATTATCTATTGTTTTTGTATCTATGCCAGATATAATTTAGATGAACAACAACTTTCATGGCGATTTAACATGTGTGACCCAATCATACTTGGATTCATTATACACACAAAACATAACCCTCTGTAACACAAAGTTAGATACCATTGTGGACACCCTGTAGGCCTGTAATTATCAATGATAATACTGTACTTCATTGTAATATCAACCACCAAAAACAGTTTTTGGCCGATTAAATTCAAAGTCCTATAAAACAGATAATTAAATTTAGGGTGTTTAATTTAGGACGTACACATCGTTAATTGTATGGAAAGAATATCATATGTTAAACATGCTGAATTACTGTGAAAACACTGCCAATAATGCTTTCATTCATCAAGAAAGAAAGTTTTTAAAGACAACTAAATGCCATCCCTAGTTCTAAGCTAGTGTTGATGTGTTCTGAAGGACACTGTTAAGTGCTCTTCATGACACATCAACGTCTTGGACTTTTTGCCGAATATGCATTAACATATCATGCTAAACTGGATATTTAGTGGCTTAATATTCTTGGTGAATTTTTTTTTCAAAATTAGGACGCAATTCATCGACACATGGTTTTTTCTACGAGTTGATTTTTTGGTGCGTCCAGTTTAAGTGATTTCCCATGTTGCCAATTTGTTTAAATTTTATCCACACTTTACTTACAGCAAATTACAGACAAGCCATAAAGTTTGCAACATTTCTTTGCGATTTGCCACTCTTCAATGCCTTAATAGCAGCCTCATTCAGTTCTTTTCCCACAGAGAGCTTGATGAACTGACCAATCAACCAAAGGCACAACAGCTGGTCTGCAAAGCGACAGGTCAATAGCACTCCAGCTGCGATAAGTGGCAGCGAGATGAGTACATGACCCATCGTTAAGAATACAGATATCCAATCTGTACACAGCGAATCTGGACACATTCGCTCCAAAGCAACGCCACGAGCACAGTTAGAAGCGGACCCCCAGGTATAATGATGGGCGTTGAAATCGCCAAGGAGAAGAAAAGGTGTTGGAAGCTCTTCAACAAGATCAACAATGTCTTGGCGATAGGCGCGTTAATCGGGCGGTAGGTACAGCGAGCAGATGGTAACTTGCCATGGCAAGTGGCAGGTGACAGCCACTGCTTGCAAAGCTGCAGCTGAGTGGTAAGATGCAATTCCACTGTTGCAAACTCTTGCCGAACTGCAACCAGCACTCCCCCACGAGTCTGAGCAGCTGTTGTATCATGTTTGAAGACATTGAAGGATACGATGTTAAAGTTAATCTTCATGCAGGTTTGTTTCCTGGAAGCAGATGGTACAGGGATGGAACTGTGACAACAATAGTTGGAAGTCTGGCAATCTTGACCTAAGTCCAGCACAGTTCCATTGAATTATTGTCATGATGGTAAAAGAAAAAAATATAAAATGAAACATAAATCCCTGATGATGGACCCCAAGTGGAGTAGAAAACCTCATCACACACTAAGCTTTCTCCTTCTCTTTCTTTTTCTTCTTGACACCAGAACGCACTGTTGGTCAGTGCTGGGTCATGGCAACCAAGTTTTCTAGCTCATTTGGTTCAAGCAGCACTTCAAGCGTCTTCTCCTCACTAGAATGGTCAGGAGACTTTGCTGATGCAAAGCGCATGGTGCTGCCTCTGCGATTGGTTGTGTTTATTCGCTTCGGGGTAGGAATTGAGAAAGCTCCCCTAGAGCGGAATGTTGCTGGTGACTTGACACGAGAAGCGAAAGCATTAGGAAATGTCATTGTCCCCCATGAGCTGATTGGTTTGCGCCGAGGAGTTTGTGAAACGAAACGGCGAGAAACGGTGAACTGTCTGTGTAGCTACTGAGGTTGTTTGGGTAGCCACCAAGTTAGCCTGGCGTGGGCGGGCCACTACAGCATATGATGGTTTTGCTTGCTCATCAAGAAAAATCCGGCGCGCCTCAGGAAAAGAAATATTCATCATCACTCGAATTTGCTGACTCGTTTTTTCATTCTGGAAGTTCTTGCATGATGTTGACCAAGATGGATGTGATCCATTGTAATTCACACATGAGGGCAACCAGATGCATGCATCTGGAGAATGATCTGGTGAACCACACGTACCACATACCTTCTCGGAGGGCAACGCGACTGACCATGACCATATTTTTTGGCAATTGAAGCAGCGGAGCAGATTGGGAATGTATGGTCTAGTGGGCAGATTCATTCACACCACCTTCACAGACTCTGGTAAAGTGGGACATGAGAATGTGAACACAAATCCCGTAGGAATTCGGTCACTTCCCTGTTTCCTTGTGAGACGTTACAGACCAACTACATGCTGGGCTTGTAGGTCATGCAATAGTTCGTCATCACAGCAGAAAACCTCTTTACAATACACTACCCCTTTGCAAGAATTAAGTGACACACTTGACAGTACCGTCTGTTCTACTCAAAATAAAAAACCGAGTTTGACTTGTCAGCGGCAAAAGACGAACTTGCCTTTCAACATCAACATTAGACATCCTCTCAGGCGTAGAATTAGGTAAGAAGCTTTTTGCAATTAACACCATGATTAGTTGCGAGCATTCAGACTCCATGCTCACCACCCACCACGGAGCCATACAAAGGGATGCCCAAAGAGAAAAATCTACCAGCTTTGGGACACCAGTGAAACATGGAAGTTATAGCCTCAGAGGCCACCCGTCTGCCACCTGGACAGTTCCTTCATACGAGTCGCAACGCACGGCAAACGCATTGGTGGGCGTTCAGCGTACAGCAAGGTCCCCCCGAAGAGACAGGAAAGCCTTAAGGTGCACTGCGACGTCGGTTTTTTTCAGAGCGTTTTGCTTTCGTCTTGACGTCACCTCTGACGTTATTTTGCGACCAAAACCAGGTTTCAAAAACGCGTGACGAACTTTCGTTTCGTCTTCGTCTTTTTCCCAGCATTCCACGCGCAAAACAGCTGCTGTAAAATGGCTGTCAAGCGAGAGTTGGCTGAAACCGCGCTATTGTACCTTCTTCTTGATGAAGAAGTAAACAAACCACCTCCACCCAAAAAAATTCAGAAAAATTGTAAATTAAAAAAATCGTCAATAAACACAACTTCGTCGAAACGTAGCGTGGTTTCTGCTTCCATTTTTTTTTTACTGAGCAAAGGCAATAACGACAGCGTTTAAACCACGTGACTGTGCTTCTTCGTGATTGGCTAAATCACGAGCGTTTTTTGTAATTCTGTGGCTCGAGCACAGAAGGAGCGTTCTGGTATTTTCAGTCAGAAAGAGGGATTATCTCACCCTTTCGTTTCGCGAGGTCATTTCTTGACGTCATCACGCGACGAAAACGAAAGAAAAACGAATGAAAAACCGACGTCGCAGTCCACCTTAAAGATTGGTCCTACAGAGACGTTTTCCCTGAATGGGGGACTGGGGGTACAGTTACAGACAGTAGTTTTCAATACTATGCACATTACAACATTCACTAAACAAAGTAAAATATTTTAACATTTCAAACACTTTATTTCAAACTTTTAGTTTGGTTGGTAAAGATAAAACCAAAACCATTGGCTTAAAAAAAAAAACAATGAAATACGATAAGTTTGGTACTTGTTTATTAAACACCAGCCAATACCATGGAAGTGGCATGAGCTTGTTGCTTTTAATTAACCTAAACTGGTGTCTATAGATAACAAATTGGGTTAGTTAAAAAAAAAGTTCTTTCAAATAGAATTAATTCATTTTTGTTTGTTTTAACTAACCTTAACTATAAAAGTATCTATACCCAGAGACCTGTGTTGCTCTTATGCCGGTGGTTGCTGCTTAATACACAAATATTGTACGTAGTGTACCCAACAATTTTACAAGAGAACTCTCTTCATAAATGGAGCATTCGTTAAAGTTAACTTGGGGGAAAAAATAGTAAAAACATTTTAAAAAAATAAAAAAATTGACTGTTTTGACATTGAAATTACCTTCCCAAGGTGGTTCTTTAGGTAGGCGAGACCAACTAAGCTGGTCCCTTAATGGGGGTATTATTATTAGTTAATCACTAAGCTAAAAATCCGTGATAAAAGTGGTTTTTTTTTGGGAGGGGGGGTCCTTTAGAGAAGCTTTACTGTATTTTTAACAACAAAATACAACAATTGGTAGCAAATAATTGTGTCTGGTAAATTAGGTGCATAGGTAATAGTAAATGCTAAATAAAATACAATCTACTGTATTTTTGCGAATATAAGATGTGGTCAAATAAAAGACGCACTTGAATATAAGACTACTTTTAGAGTCTTGAGTAACAAATAAAATTATATAGAACGCACCTGATTATAAAATGATATGGGATATCAAAAAGTTGAGTAACGTGGGAAACTCAAGTACAATAGGGGACTTGCAAATTTTTTAAAAACATTTTTAAAATGAAGAAATACGTTAAACATTATCTGTATACATGATTTTTTCTTAAAATGGTTTTTCAATTTTTTAGAGCTTTTTAAACTTACCACACCTGCTATAAACGCGATACTTCATGCTGTCACGTCATTGGACATATTGGACAGATTATGCTCTGTGTTTGAAATAAATGCATATTTTAAGTATTTTAGAGCTTATTTTGAGTATATAAGAGCATACTCTGGATATTTTAGAGCATATTTTGCATTTTCAATGCATAAATCACTTTTGTTTCAAATATGCTTTCAAGTAGCTTGGCACAAACTTAGAACCATTACAACAAAAGTCAACAGACAACAAAATTTCATTTTATTGCAGTTTCCAAATTCTTTCTGCTAAAAGACAATGGTTGATCTAAATCACTTTTTAATCTCCATGAATAGCAGGAGTGTCTCTATTCCATCTTTTCATTCCATTGTATGAGAAAAGGGTCACAGCAATATCTTGTTTGTGGATACTAGGATACTAGAAAACTTGGGTGATATAATTGGAGAGAGAGTGAGAATTTTCACACGGTTTCTGGTCATATAGGCCTACAAGGTTTTTAGTGCATATTTAAGTTTATATTTCTGGGTTTTTAGTACATATTTTGGGATTTCTAAGTGCATAACTATCCGAAGCCTGGATATGAATTAGGATAATGATATGAATATCCATAATAAGTATGAAAATCCATAATGGATATGGATGTTCATAATGGATATGAATATGAAATGTACTGTATATGGATATTATCTATGCTAGTTTTCCAGTGCACCATTTTTCCCATATGAAAGTAACATCTTTTTGATGGACCCTCCATAATCAATATGAACAAAATATCAAAATTACACACATGTGCATTTTATATCCAACTGAAACAAAAGTGAATATAACAATGTGGCCACGTATAATGAAGTCGACAAAACAAATACAGTGTAAATAAATATTAATTTGAATTGCCTCAGCTTAGCAATTATTTAAAAACTAAGTAGGTCTAATGGTCCGTCAAGAATGACGGGTGCTAGAATATTGCCCATTGTTTATTCGTACATTTTTAATTGATCTGATTTTTATTTATGTTGTTCACGTTCGCTTGTGAGGAATCCTTTTTAGTCACTTTTTCTTGATTTTACTTGGATGGTGGGCCCCTCCCCACTGTGAAATCAGTCTCAAACTCTTTTCCTCTTGAAAAATAGATTTTCTCACATGCCCTGCGGCAGTGTCTACATACACCAGAGACACTAGATTATTACGACACGCCACAAAATTTCATCAACCAATAATTCCTATCGCTCTATTGTATTCTGAAGCAAGTAACTCTGGCCAGACAGCGTTCGAGTCGCGTGACGTCACAGAAGTTTAAATCGCTCTTGACGTCATCGCGGATATTGAAAATAATGAATTGGAAAGCAACAAATGTCAAGTCATGTTGGCGAGATGACAGTTGGTGGTTGGTGTTTTCGTTGACAGTATAGTTATTGGTTATGGTTAGTGAGTCGAAGACTTGGATTCCACTATTATGTGGTTCAACATCTTCACCAGAATGTGATTATTTTGCAATGCAACAAAAATTAGGGTGAATTCTTCATTTGTAAAGCCATCGTAACTGCAGTTTTTTAAACAGTCGTTGTTTGCACCTTGGGCGAAGATGAACATATCGTCCAAGTTTGAACTGTGTACAGTATATCATTTGTATTATTTTTTTTCGGCTTTACACATTGTTAAATTTTATTGGTTATGGTTATACAGCTGCATAAACTGGATCAAAAAGGGGGGAGGAGGGGAGGGTGATGGCTTGAAGAATGTCATTTATTCCTTATGTGTGAATACATCATATATGAATTTTATTCAAGTAACCATGCGTCCGGTTTTAGCGCTGGCAGTACTTTGGGGGCGGAGGGTGGAACACTGCCGTTACACGAAATTAAACTGTAGAGTACGTCATGATGCGTCTTGTAGAATCTAGTTTCTCTTACTTACACACACGAATTTGGAAAACTATATAGGAGATTAGACTTATAAATTGAAATAAATCATCAGTTCAAGAGTTAATGATTTCTGAAGAAAAACATAGATCTATCAATAAGTTAATAAGTACCATAACTATTTAGTTTTAATAAGCAAATTATTTCATTTTAATCTTTATTTTTTTTAGTCTTGTTAACAAGGGGAAAAAATCAATAATATCAAGCATCATGGATTTACTAGCTGCTAATTAAAGAAAAGTAGATTTACTTTCAGGTTTACAAATATAAGGCAATTGGCACATTGAATGACTCCTGCCGTGCTGTATCATGTTCGAGAACATTTATTGCTACCCCTTTGTAATCTGTTTAACAAAATGTACTTGGCAGAAAAGGCTCCTGCAATCTTTAAAATAATAAACATAGTTCCTGTTTTTAGAAAAACGGTGCGACAACTGAGGCCAATCACGATTGCTAGGTGTATGGCAAAGATTTTTGAAAACATATTAGCTGCTAGATTTAGTGCTTATTATATTTACTAGTGCACAGTATGAGTTTTTGAAAAATAAATCAACCTCAATGGCGGTATCGGATGGGTACATTAGTATAATAGATGGCCTGAATAAGGGGAGTTTTGTAGCTTCTTGGACCTTTCCAGGGCGTTCGACTCCGTAAATTATCACTATTTGTTAAAATGTTATGGGTTTGATGATAAGGCAGTAAAAATCTGTACTGACTTATTTACTGATATGGGTATCAGTATGTGGAGATTAAGAGGAACAGATCTGTCAATTGATGGCTTTGGTTGAATTAGAATAGTTTTTGTCTTGCGAGGGTTTTAATTTTTGTTCTTTGTTATAATTGTACATCTTTGCTTGTCTTTGTATGATGGGGATAGAATAAGTCAAGCTGGCCTATTATCCTTGTAATATGTGACCTGTGATAGTGTTCTAAATTCTCAAATAAAAAAACTATAAAAAAAAAACTTTATTTAGTTTACACTAAAACTTCGCTGAAGAAACTGAAAATTCTTTTTATATCCTCTGAATTCTCTTTATTATAACAAAGTTTCCCTGATCAAGTTCAATGAGGAATTAATTTCCAAAACTAGTTTTCATAAAGATTTAATTTTAGTGCCTTAAAGTTTTAGTGTTTTATTAAAGTTGTTAGGGTTGGTTTTTTTTATTTCATACGATTATAATTGAACATGTTGCAACTTATCAATTTGTGAACATTTTGGTTTTTGTTGCTTGTGATCATGCTGGGTAGAGCCAAGAAATTGCATTTAGCAGTGCAATTGGCAATGGGTTTTAGGAAGGAAAAATAATGTTGGCAATCATGAAACACTGTTTTGAACTATAAATATCATCTTGTGTAACTTTCTTTTAACTGACACAAACCAAGGTTAACATTATTAGTTCATGCCTCAAATGAATGGATTCAGACTTCTGTAGTGTGTTTGTCTGACAAATTTACTCATGTACAGGTAACAAGATACCTATGGATTTGGATGCAATGAGCTGAAATAACTTTCGACACTGCTTTTTGGATTCCAACTTTTGGATTTAAATTGTACTCATGTGAATACACCTATTTTGAACAAAAGAAAATCTAAAGTAATTGAATGTAGCAATCAACTTTTGTGCAGTAAAATGAATTTTTAAGGGGGATAAGTATTCTTGGCTCTTCATGCAGATTACAGAGTTAATCTGCATGACCAGTTATAAAATGCTCTTGGTTCAAAAGTTTGTAGTGTGTTTACAAACATACAGTATCATTCCAACTGGTCTAACCTATTATGTGTTCATGGGTTACTATCAGCTTGACTTCTTTTTTTTAATCTTATTCATTTTATTTTATTATTTTTTTTTTTGTGGATGTCATTTTCAACTTTACTTTGGTTAGTTAGATTATTGTTAGTTTCACTGCGGACTAACTTAACACAAAGTGCAAAAAGTTGCTTTTGTTTTTTTTTAAAAACAGAAGCTTAATAATTAGATGTGAAACAAACTGTTTATAGACTCTTGGTCATATGCTTCACATTACTAGCAGTATTTTAAAATACAGGGAGTACACAATGAGAACTAACCATTTTAATTTATATACAGTTTGAAGGTAAATATGTACATAACCATAACTAAATTTGAAAATGATAGCGAACCTATTCGATTTGCATAAAAAAAAATATGACGTGTCTTTGGTGGCACAAAGAATATACTAGACTAGTAGTGGTAGTCTACACCAGAGGTTCTTAACCTTTGTTTTACCACGGACTCCCTTTAATTGTCTCTTGTTGTCGCAGACCCCCAAAACATAACTATCTTTTTTCCTTTTGAAAAAATCAATGTTATTTAGCATACATATTCATTATGTTTCGTATCTTAGTATCAAGATGTCTTCGCAATTGTGATGGTTTATGGCCTTGTTGGACAACCATAATACCTTCTGATAATTACTAGTTGGCTGTGCCTGAATACTGCGAGTGTTACCTGGTGATTCTCAGTCACTGGCTTATGGCCTATGAAAAAGACTGGTTTTATTTGTATTGTTTCTTTTTAATTTAATTATTGTACAAATAGTTTATAAGTCATAATATTTCTTCAAGTCTTCGTGGACACTTGTGAGGACATCGCGGACCACAGGTTAACAACTGCTGATCTAGACATTAGACGTTGGACTCATTCCCATGGTCTGCAATAGTCCCCTATCTATATTAGTGAGCTTAATTGAAGAGCTTATTTTCAAAACGTCTTAAATCCAAAAATGCAAATTTTTTTATTATTTTTTTTAGGAAATGATTTTTTTATTCATTTGACTATAGACTTTGCATATAAACATGGTTTTTGAGAGTGCTTTTCAGTAGGAAATAAGTATTGAGTCTTGAAAAAAAATATTTGGAATCAACGATGCACAGATAGTTGTCAGAGTCTCTTATCTCAAAAATTATTAAAATGAGGATAAGACTTTTTGGAAATAAGCTCTTCAATTATGACCAACTTTGTGTTCTGTTGTTCGCAGTCACCACTTTGGAAAATGACTGACTGTAGCACCACTGCGGCTTTGACACACACTACAAAATTATCACATAAATTTATTAGTTTCTGCTTCTGTTCTACCAAGCATCACGTGGTATTTGTATAACTTGATATGAAAACAGAATGGAGTTTCCAAATGTTTACATCTTATTGTGGACACCCTGTATTCAACAAATATTCAGATACTGAAATGGATGTATGAAGAGACATGATGCTAGTCAATTTTGTCTGATTTGACTGTATAGTGATCAGTTTTGAATGGTTTTCTTCTAACTACAGTGACAGTATTTTGTTTAGTCTACTTTCATTTCCAATTTTTCTGCTTTTACATTTTAGCATACGAAAATCAAATCAACACATGATGGGAGAATACGAATATTCACAGAAACGTTGTATAGCTTGGTTTCAAGAGTATACTTGTAAGGACAACTTGTGGCATTTTACTAGCCTACTGATTTAACATTGAATGAAAGATTTGAATTGTTTGTTTAGCTGTCGATGAGCCAGAACTAATAGGACCTGATGGAATGGAAAAATTTTGTGAGGACATTGGCGTGGAACCAGAAAATGTATGATAATTTATTTATATATGCTACTGTGAAGGTCTTTTTGTTTGCAAACCCTGGTTTTATGAAAAGGATGGATTGGTTGATTTTTGCGGGTTGTTTCTTCTTTTTTTTTTCTTTTTTTTTAATGAGGTTTTTTTATATTGCTCTATTGTAGCTGCAGTATTTTATAATACTACACTTAAAAATGAAGTAGTATAATACATTACTCTGTAGAATAATGTCTTTTTTTTCCACGAAGTTCTCAATTTTCACTATTAAGCAAATGTCATGAAAATCACGAAATATAAGGCCTTGCAAACAAAATGACCTTACAGTAATATGTTTATTGTATAATGAAAATCAGTAAGAGTTAAAAGCTTTGAACATTTTCTGAAATGAATATCCAGTGCTTTTTGTGGCATTTACAATAGTATTTCATACTGGCACCTAAGGGGTTTCTTCCAAACTAGTCCATCAGTGTCAACTTTGATGATGGATTTAACTGGGCATTGCTTAAAGCAGTGGTCTCCAAACTTTTCTGAACGCACACCCCTATGTTAGTAGGACCAAAGACCACGCACCCCCTGATGTATGTAATAAGAGTTTATTAGTGATTAGAGTTATAACAAACCTCTGTAACCAGAGTTAATAAGAAATAGACTCTTTGTAATAAAAGTATGTAAGAAATCTCCTATTCTTGCGCACCACCACTGATAGCTTCGCGCACCCCACTTTGGAGACCACTGGCTTAAAGGTTTGTTCGGGTTGTGTGCATTTGTGGACACCACATCACATGTCTTTAAGCAGTTGGTCCTGAATCTTTCCCATTTTTTCTCTCGAATCTGATTCTTCCAGTTTTTCCCTTTCCTTCCTAGTTCAGTGGGCGCCATATAACAAGCCCTTGGCAGTCGGTGCACCTCACAAAAATCAAATGCCTACCTATTTTTGCTTAATCAAATCTTAAAATTCAATTTGCATGAAACAAGATATCAAAAAAACGTTGTTTTTAGGCAAAAACTGTTATTGTCCACCTCGCCACAGCAGGAGGGTGAGGTGACTAGAAGCGTCAAGTGCATATTCCAAAGGGTTCACTGTTCACCCTTTTATCTTATCTACTTGGCAATCAGCCCAGCTCTTCTTTTTCCTCTTTTCAAGTGGAAGTAGAAGAAATGCACTAAATACTCTACCAAAAAATTCGGCCTTTCACATGCAAATTCTGTGATAATTACGTGACATCGAGCCTCAAAATTTAATAAGCTGAAATATGTCATGGACTATGTCCGTGTGCCAAATTTCACCTTTTTGACATATCAGGAAGTGTGTCAAAATTGACCGCAAAAGAGTTCCATGCACGCAAACCATTTTTTAACATGTGTGCCTGCCAGCCCATTTTATGTCAGTTATAGAGAGGGAAAATGTAAACAAACAAACAAAAAAACAGAATAAAAAACCCAAACTAGAGTGAGTTTACGTTATGTTAGTTTTTATCCTAAAATTTAGGATTAAGAGATTACTAGAGGTCCAGCCAGTCACAAATGTGACTACAAACATTCCCATCCTATCATAATACAGTATACCTGACATGTGTCAGATGGTGCCATGTGATGATGCTGAGCCACCCAGAAAAAGGTCTGCCTACTTGCAAAAAAAGGAAAAACACATATGCATGTACTTTGTAGTTGTTTAGTTAATAGGCTAGGTTCCCAACCTGTAGGTCGCGAACCCCTTGGGAGACGCGAAGTTTTTTCTGAAGGGTCACAGCTGTTATTGTTGCAATTATAATTTATTTTATTGAATATCCATTTTAATGGTTTATACACCCTATTAAAATAAACTTTTATACAAATTTTTAAACTCGATAAAGGTTGAGAACCTATGGGATAGAGATATGAAATCTATCGCCACCCAAAGTTGGGTCGCAACCCTGGGGTCGGGAATCAAGGGTCTATACTATAATATAACTAATAAATCGTATGTTAGTTTGTTAATCAGGAATGATGTTACAGATTGTCATGCTGGTTTTAGCGTGGAAGATGGATGCAAAACAAATGGGCTTTTTCACATTACAAGAGTGGCTCAAAGGATTAGATGATTTGAGGTTTGTTATTTACATTTCCTGTTCATAGAGTACGATGATGCAATTTTTTCTGCATTATTTTTAATAGTACCAAATTTAATGTTTTAAGTTTCATTTACAGGTGCGACTCTATTCTGGCTATCCGGAACAAATTAGATCATTTAAGGTCGTTACTAAATGATACTGTCACATTTAAGAATATTTATAGATATGCCTACGATTTTGCAAGAGTAAGAAAATTTTTTTATTTTATATGCTTGAAATTTTTGTATATCTCCAATTCTTCATTGCTATATTGTTTTACAGGATAAAGATCAGAGGAGCATGGATTTAGAAACTGGTAAAGCAATGCTTCAACTTCTACTAGGAAAACATTGGCCTCTTTATGGTCAATTTCACCAGTTTTTAGAAGTGAGTGCGATTAATTTTATTTACAATATTATTATTGTGTATGATTGGGCTACTTTATTTGTTTTGTGACAAACACCAGTATGTATGGGAGCTGGTGTGGTAAAAATGTATTAAAAGTTCCAACTTTCATTTAAAGTTGGCAAATTTACCACAAGTAATGTGCAAAGTTCTTAAGAATATTTGTTAAAATATGTTTGTGTGTGAGTTTTCCAGTGCATTGATTGTTTTATCAATGTATTGGTATATGGTTTTTGTGTCCCAGTTTTTGGTTTTTCAAATTGGTTACCTTAACTGTTATATTGCAATGTGAAATAATATCGGGGAATGTTGTTTCAATACAATCTTCAATGGGTCTTATGGGTAGTGTTACTCAAACACTTAAGACATAGCTCCTAATTTACAGCTTAATTTAGATTCTAGCATTACCGAACTTGGTATGCTGTCTAATACTATATTATTCAGATGACAGTATATTTGCAAGTATTTTTTGCTACTAAAATTACAGTGGCCCATAAGATCGCCGACTCTTTTTGTGCAAATTCATTGTGAACGTGTAATGAGCTTATTGGTGAATTTGATACTATTCTCAAAATTGCAAAATTACGTAAAATCATTTTATGGACTAAGGGGTAGGACTATTCATAAAATTATCGATGAAGCTATTTAATTTATTTTGAAATAGGTTTGCTAGTTGGTATGGTTGTTTCATACTTTCATTATTTTTCTTTTCAGCAATCCAAATACAAAGTGTTAAATAAAGATCAGTGGTGTAATATTTTGGAATTTAGTCGTTCAATTGATCCTGATCTTTCTAACTATGATGAAGATGGAGCATGTAAGTGTTATTTATCACATTTTTTTTTATATATTCATATGATTTGATTTTATTCTATTTGTACTTAATCAATTGCAGTTGGTCCTCTGTATCGGTGAGAGTTTGATTTAATTGAAAGTCACTGATATGGAAGGACATCTGTATATGGAACACATGAAATGAACAAATAACTAAAACAATGGAATCCAGCTTTATAATCACGGATAATGTTATCAGTCGCTTATTGTTATAATTATTAGTCAGTTCCAAGAAACTGTTTAGTTTTATCAGCCGGTTATTATTATCAAAAAGCACTTGTCCCAAAGTGATCACAATAGCCGGATTTCACTATATTTCAATTATATACACGATTAGTGTAACCTTTGCGTATAGTTCACTAATTGCTTGACTTGCCACACTAAAAAATGTGTGACAGGGTGCCTTAAAGTAGTTTTCATGCCGCTTTCTTGTTTCGTGTAACCCAACTATCACTTTGCCATAACATTTTATCAATAAACCTTTAAATGCGAGCTATGAAAAAAAAAACAGTTGCGCCAAAAATCGTGGATAGAACATTATAAGGATATATACAGAAATTGTGCATATAATAATACTGTGTAAGTCATCATGAGCTAGTTATTAACGTTTATCCTTTCTCAAAAATAGTTTATATAATAATGAGTAACAACAAAAGCTGAAATAATGGTATAAGCAAAATAATTTCCTGTTCTTGGATCTCTTAATAACAGTTTGACTGTAATATACATTTGTGCATCTCATAAGCTTATTCAGTGCTTTTTTTCCTAGGATAAAGCCCGTGCTTGCAACAAAAAAAGAAATTATAAAAATAAATGAACTTTCCCTCGTCGGGAATCGAACTTGCTACCTTCAGCTTATGAACATTACTCTAACCAGTCGACCACTTGACTTAACATAATAATGTCTTCTATATAAGTTCTACATGTGATGTTTAATGCCCCTCCCCCATATTGGGGCTGAAATGGGGGAATAAAAACCTAACATTTAACCCCCAGACATAGGGGAGTAATCGATCCAGCAGTTTAGGAGCCATATTAAACCGCACAAACTAATCGACTTGTCTTTATAGTACACCTATACCTCGCTATACGGCCTAGATATGTTCCGGAAAAGTTGGCCGCAAAGCGGAACGCCGTATAACTGATCAATTAGTTTTGATTATTGGCAGCATTTTTTTTGGCCGTATAACGAAACATTGTGAGCCATAAATCAAAAAAGTGCCATAAATAAAAAAAGCCGTATAGCGAGGTATAGGTGTATAGATAAATAGCTACCAGTATTCGAAGACAGTGGTCTCCAAAGTGGGCACTCCTAGGGGTCCGCGAAGCTATCTGTGGTGGCGCGCAAGCAATAGATTCTTATACTCTTGTTACAGATTTTACTTCTTATAAACTCTAATCACTTACTAACTTTTGTTACATATATCAGGGGGTGCGTGCCCTTTGGTCTTACCAACATAAGGCATAGGGGTCAAAAAATTTGGAGACCACTGTTCTAAGATAAGTCTTTTTCGAGCTTTTTAAAATTATCAAAATAAAGTCATTAAGGTGGTTAAGTATTTTGATATTAACATGGATTTGAAAATTCATATTTGCAATTGAAAATTGATCATTTATGCTTTTTTCCGAATATATATTCAAATGGTGTATAGTGGTGGTGTGGTGTTGGTGACATTGGGAATTGACGGGTTAACACTTTAAGTTAACATTTTTTATTTTGTTAATTTCAGGGCCTGTGCTTCTAGATGAATTTGTTGAATGGTTAAAGGCAGGACATTCTGAACAAATTGTGAAAAAATAATGAAAGATCCAGATCGTTGACTAACAATGAATCCAACCCATCGTTAAATGCAGCATCACATGTTGCAGAAGTTTCTCACACCTGTTGATACGAAAAATAATGAATGCCTTCATATACCTCAACGTTTACATGTACAATTTACTACCCTCTTCCCTCTTAACCAAAGCAACATGTTCTTGGATTTCAGCTGACAGGGTACTTGTAAGTCAATCTGAGGCACGTTTCTACTTTCTAAAATTCCATCTCCAAGGTAAGCAATGATAATGTAGCACTGCTATGCCAATGGACTTCATTGCATTCTCTTGTGCCAAATTGCTAAGCCCAACCAAAGGCAATATTAAACCATATTGAACTGTTTATTCTGGTAAATTATTGGGTAAAAAGGTATACATGGATCTTATAACCAGGCGATATGATTAAAACTTGACTTTGAGAAACTTGTTTTCTTAAGTATGTTTTTTCTTTTGGCATGGTTAATTAGCAGCTTCAGGTTGATTTTTATTGAAACCACTTTCATGTTGAAAGATGGTATATAACAAAATTTTTGTATAATCTGGAAATTTTGAATTTCAACTAATGACAGTGTATTGTGGTTGCTGGCTAAAGTTTCATACTTGATTTGAGCATTTTTCATTAGTGATTTACAAACAAAAGTATTTATTCGAAAAAATGCTGGTCACAATGAGTCGTCAGTTTTATTTATGGTTTTGTAATGAGATGATCATCTTCCATTTTATGTACAAGCACGTGTAGCAAAAAATATATATATTTTGATAAACAATACCATCTTCATGTGTGCATGCGTTGGTTTCATTTACAATAACGATCTGCTTTCATCTTGGCACGCCTATAAAGCAAATTAAAAATACTCAAGTTATCTGGATGATTGAAAAAAAAAATGGTAATTGAATTTGACTCGCAACTCGTACCTATCGAGTAGAACTTCATGTAGGTCACCATCACCACGTGCTCGTTTAACTGCCGAGATGTCATCTTTGCTTATCCTAATTTTCTTATCTTGAAAGCTCTGAAACTTTTTACTGAAAAACAAATTATGGGGTAAGATTTCGTATATGGCCCAGTTTCATGCTTTTTAATGTTCCACGATTTTTTTTTCAAAATCGGGAAAAATATTTCAATCTGAAATGTATACATACACATAATTTAATTCACAGTCAGCTGGTTTGGACTTTTCTTCAGAAAGTTCTTGAGTCGCAGCATCTTGTACAAAAGAGCGAATCTGAAAATTTATCACATACATGAATTGAGAATTTGTGGGCTAGCTATAGCACTGTCTACTTAGGAACAAATTTGAAGGATTTTCTTGCCCTTAATCAGGGTAAGGTAACATTATTTTGAAGCAAAATTGAAGCAATTTTGAAATTGTAACATCATTACATTGATACAATTTCAATGTTTAACAATACAAACTTTATTCTTCATAAAGTTTGCATTGTTAACATGTATGAAATTTATTTCACAGTTTATATTAGATTCAAAAGATTTTTTAATTTTGTTTATATCTGTAATTTTGTTTATAAAGCACAATATAGACAGGCGACGACGAGCCTGCAACAATTTCAAGATACCCACACGAATGCTTAGAAAGTAATGGTATTAGGTTTTTACAAATTGTTTAAATTTTAAACAAGTTGATTTGTTTTTTTGTTGTGTTTTTTTATCAAAAATAATTCAATGAAATATTTGTACAGCGATTCGACATTTAATATTTACATGCTTGTGGAAGAAGGTTCACGATTGCCGACATAGACTGTACATTGTGAAAATTAAGCAGAAGGGTTAAATACTTTTGATAGCCAAATGAAGAAAAAGGAGAATCCCCATAGCTGCATCCACATGAGTTAGAAAAATTAAATTTTGAAATTCCAGAAATACTTTGTAATATATACAGTGAAACCTCAATAACGTGGTTTTGATCTAGATCAGCGGTTCTCAAAGTTTTTCGAGTTTAAAAATTTGATTAGGTTAGGTTATATTCTGAAAACATTAAAATGGATATTTCAGAATATATTTTTATCTTAAGTTATAATTACAACTAATACTAACAGCTGAGCCCCTCAGAAAAAACTTCGCATCTCCCAAAAATGCCGCGGCACCCAGTTTGAGAACCACTGTTATAGGGTACTGTATAAACTTATTTTTATACAAATAAAACAAACTAGAACAAGAATAAGAATGAATATATAAAAAGGAACAGGAACAAAATTGCCTAAATATATCTGAACAATTTATCTTTTAACATTCTAACACATGACATATAGT
>JAQIWH010003252.1:0-20712 GCA_034695005.1 Cryptops parisi | reverse complement strand
GCCAATCAATGTTCAAATTAGATTAATGATTACTATAGTGCATATACAGACACGTATATAGTATATTATACATACAATATATTCATACAATATACCATACGTATCAATAGTGATGTAAATACACAGTATATGTATACATATACAAAATTATATATACATACCGTATATATAAACAAACAAACCGTAAGTATGATTTATGACAAACAAAAAAACACAAGATAACTTCAATACCTTAAAGTCAGCACTAAACTTTTACAATGTGGATTATTGGTAACCATTCATAATTCATTTTTACAACAGAACGACATTCAAAGCGTTATTATACACATACACACAGCACTTAATTCAACGTGCACATTTCTTTTATGAGGACACAAAAAATAGAAAGATATTCATTTCAAAGAAACATATTGATCCTTTTTACAGGAAGAAAAAGAAAAAATTTCACATGTGTCGTTTTGTCTACACACATGTTGACACATCAAAATGTTCCAATTGAAAACCATATGGCAGGTGTTTTTTTTTTCCTTCCTTTTCTTTATTGTATTACCTTACAAACTGTAGACAGCAAACAAAACTCAGCACTATTTTTTTATATCACCGTCAAACGGAATTTCCACCTTACTTAGATTTTTGTAGATATTGTTTACATAGCCGTGGATGCTGTTTACAAAGAAACATATGTGGATCTGAGTTTACATTCAATTATACACTCTATACATACATACATACCAATAACTAGTTGATATTAGACAAGACAAGCAACCAAGAGAGGAAGAGGTTAATGATCCAAGTCAAGTTCAAGAAATCAATAATGGTGCTACGTGTCTCTTCCGTTTCGTCTTCTAAGTACAGTAATACTAATAACTCAACTTTTCGTGTCATTTTCACAATTGGTATTATCCTCAACCGATATATAAAAAAAATAAACATTAATGATAAAATACCGTTCATGTGTTACCAACATACTGCAACAAGTGCTTCTTTATTGATTCTTACTAATTTTTACTACATTAATGTTCAGATTTGAACCGGATTTTCTGTTATTCAGGTGAGCTATAAAAATCCGGCACATTTATGAACTACTCTAGTAATGCAATCGTCGACCTTGTTTACGTGTAACTTGGTAATGACAAAAAAAATGATTAAATATCGTTTACTAACTGACATTACATTATCTCAATAGAAAATTAATGACATTCACCCTTTTCTATCGTACCATACAAATTACTCTATGAAAAAAATCAATCACGGTTAAACAAATGACAAACATTAAAAACATGTCGTGACTGGGATACCTGGGCGTATAAAAAATTACAAACAAAAAAATCATCAAATATCAATACCAATCGTATATCACTGTGGCTACCACTAAACACAACTTTCAATTTTACATATTCTATTTCGTATCATTTTTGGCACTACAAAATTCTATGGATTTATACTTGTAATGATTCAATAGTGCTTGATGTGATAGTGCTTGATGTGATAGTGCTTGAATAACAATTATGCTATGGATAATGAAGCTCCCCTGAACTACCTGGAACCAATTAATAATATAAGGCGGAAAACTATTACAGGAAAATAAAATTACATATACAATATTGACTATATACCAATCACGTGAACAGCCATCGATGACCATTTAGCAACAGAGGATGCGTTGTTGTTGGGTCACGACTGATAAGGCATCCGGGAAAGTTCACAAAATTAAGGTTAAGTCAATTATGTAAGCGAGCATTCCACATTCCATTGAAACCTTCCAATCCATAAATTCTAATACAATCTAGTAATTATTCTCGTATATTCAAAACACTACCCTACGTAAAAAAATAATAAAAACAAAACATTTTAAAGCCTCAGCCAACGAACAACATAGGGGTAACCAATAATGAGCTCCCGAACGAAGATCATTATTTCGTGAAGAGAACAAATCAATATGCAACGATAAGAATGTTTTTTAACTATGTTTCTTTCTGCGGGGATTTCAATCTAAAACAATCTAAAAACAAAAAAATGATGAACCTTGGGGGTAGATTTCTCCCCTTTCTTTTTACCCCCAATGATTAATATTTACCTAATCAAAGCTGCACGCGATCACCTTGACCGAAGCGTCATTACACACCTGACTTGTGGCAGACCACATCATTTTTCCCAAACGTAATCGATCACCACCTACGTTCCCTCTACACAAAATAGCCATACAGATCAGCAACTGAATTAACTAGTACAACGTATACAATCCCACTCTAATCTTGTATACGATTAATCTTGTACCACGTATACAAGATTAACTAGTACATCGTTCTTTCAGATTTATTAAAATTTTTATCAAATCAACTTTCATCATGCGACAGGCATTCATCATGTAAACTGACATTCATTCTTTATCAATTCGTAAATTTCTACAGGTAGTACTTAAATACAGGTCATCGATTTATTGCAAAAGTTGTGCAAAAAAATATTGAACTCGCAAAGATCACCTCATTAAGTGATACAATTTTCAGCGGTATTACCTTTTAGTAATTCACTAACTAAATTTTCGTTCATATTCAGCTGGAATGCTAACATTAATAATGAAATCAAATTGAAGATGCTCGATTCATTGATAATGTTAAAATTTCAGCTGAATATGAACGAAGAGTTTGATAGTAAGTTCACATGCCCAACTCCCAAAAACCGCATGGCGGGCGAAATATTTCTTGCATATACACAGTAAAGTGCATCTGTGAAGATTTATTTCGTCGCAATATTGGCTAAATATTGCGACGGAATAGGGCCTACGCATAAATCAAAAACTCCCAAAGTACTTTTCTTTTAACTGAAAAGCAGCTCGTAGCAATAGTGTTAGGCATGGTTCTTATTGTTTTTAGCCGATGGCAAACCTTAAGCAATGTCTGTGGGTGGACATCTAACCTAAAATCGATCCAATAGTCAAGCGCCACAAGCGACTTCTCCGTTAAAAAAAAACTACCCCTTCCGAAATATATTGAATTCAACTCGATATCCCACAGCACACGAAACCATTACAACCGAAGAAATCAATGTTAAAAAAACGAGTAACCAAATTTGAACTCTGGTACAAAGTAATATAAAAATATCTATTCGAGTAAAGATGATATTCGACGAGTGTTCTAAATTTAAACACAGTATAACGAACACATCACCAAATCATAAAATAAACAACAGCAAAACAGCAAGAAGACAATGACCCAATATCCCTACTGTCCCCCAAAATAAACACTTGTTCGAACAATCTCATTACGTGACTACAAAACTTCAACAAAAAAATTTAAAAATAAAACTCTTACCAAATCCCTAAAAGGTTATTCATCCAAGCTTCATGCTCTACAAACACGAAGCACTTTTTTTATGTCTTCTAGTCTACTTTCAATTTCATATTTACACACCTGTCTCGGAGTAAACGATTAGTAGCATCAACTTGTTTTCGTGAAACCCATCGTCTATGACAATCAACGCTTATGTACACACACTGTGTAAACACATAGTTTGTCTCATGTTCAAAAAGCCAATGGGCTTAAAGCAATGCTTTTTTTATATACTCCCCACGTCGTTCTGGACCATGGCTTTTTGAAATAATGACCACCTGAGAATAATGCGGGTCAGTAACCCAAAATAAAAAAGTGGAAGGGTACCTAAAAAAAAAAGAGATATATTGGAACAAGTTGCTACGACCTTCAGGGACAAGAGGGGGTCTATCTTGCCACCATGCAATTGAGAAAGAGAGAGTTTGTAAACAAGTGGTCAACATATGGCGAAATCGATATCTCATCATTCATTCTGACCCCTATGCACTCAACAACAACAACAACGACGATAGTTACTTTGACAATGACAGCTACTCATAGACACACCTACCACATTCTTGTCCGTATATAACACTCAATTTTTTTTTAACTGTCATATTATTAAACACATTTCAACCGAAAAAAAAATCACCCTGTAAAAACTTTTTTTTTTCTATTGGACAAACAGACCAACCACGCCCTACTAACTTTTCAATTTAGTTTTAATCTTTGCTTAACATTAAGCTTAAAAGCACAATAAATATTGATCCTCGTAGGCAAGTTAAATATTAACTCGTTCATTAACTGAGAATTAATAACTTAAATCATGTATCTGATAATATGACTTATAATAACATACTATGTTATCTCCATTCTTTTTTAATGAAAACAAGTATAGGTTATAAATTATATACCATACAGCTAAAATGCTCTAAAGCTGATGAAGTTCTAAAATTATTATAACATGATCACATATTTTTTTTGTTAATAAATCTTTATCATGTCGAACGAACCGTCATTCGTCTCCAAATCAGGAAACGAACGGTATTAGTGAAAAAACTTGGCTATCATTTAGTTTATTCATTCAGATGTTTGAATAGGACAGAGCGTGACAATAGCAGGAAACGAACAGGACATCATATGACGTCAAAATATGATACGTAATCATCTCCGATTGTTTTTTCCCCGTTTTCCATATTTGCGTTTTTCAATATCTCATATTTTTTTTCTATGCAATAAAGAAAAGCCTACCTCGTTCAAAGTGTCGTTTTACTCTCAGCCGAAAATAATAAAATGTATTAAAGATCAAGTTGCAAGTGTTACTTTGTTCGTCACCGAAATATTTCATAAAGAAAAATGTACCTGTGCATCTTGTAAATCGTAGGTTGTGTAGGTAGATTTTGCACCTGAGAGGATGAATAATTGAGTTCGAAATTAAATTTCATGTTAATCAATATCATTTTTTTATAATGGAAGATTAAAAAAAGTTAGTTTCGAACGTCCATGGCAACAATTAACACGCGAAATGATGTGTAAAAAATAACTTTCCATGGGTGCATCAAAATAATGCATGACGACGAGGAAAAAACAGTTTATGGTTTTTTATTTACATTTACATCGTCGATGAATATACATGCATACTTATATAAAGAGTGACTGAAATTATAAATTTATTATGTGTAAACATATAAAGTCGAACATCCCATATATAAATGATATAAATAAAAACACGTATACGTATGTTGTATGCATGTATTGTATACACTCACATATTTGCGTCTCCTGTATAGTTTTCCAGCTCTGCAAGATGAGTTTAAAGCTCTTCCGTCATTGTTGACGGGCAACAATGATAGTTAACCATGAAACTTGTTATAGACTACCCCGAGTATGAAAGAGCATATACGCACACAGCATAGAGCACGTGTATCTGTACTCGTATATATGTGTACACAACTATAACTATATAAAAGCCAAGTGTTTCTCTATCTCCCTCTCGTGCATCTCTTCGTGCCAGAATGTTTCCATGACAACAACTGAAAACAAACGTAACCATAACATAATAAATGTGTATCATGCCAACACAAACATAAGCAGTAAGTAATGAGATGCAATAAACATAAAACACCAACTCTAACGAATGTTGCAAAGCAACATGAGTTAAATCAATGCATCGTGTTTATGAATTGAATCAATTGCCTCCCGTCATTTTTCACTGGCATGCAGCTAGTTTGTTATAGAATGCAGGTAGATTACAGTATATAGATGTACATTGTATAGCCTACATGTAAACTTGACAAGTAACTAGCTGAATAACGACGGGAAGAACATATTTCATCGTTAAATTTAGGTTTAAGTCACTAGTCACCGTTTACAATACGTGTTGTTATGGCTACATACACAACACTCATGAAATATTTATATAGTGACCTAAGCTATGTTTCTCATTCCAGAAGATCATTTGTCATACGCAATTCTATGGATTATCATTGTTATGGCATAACCCCGTGGATTTTAAGTCTTCCCGACAGACAGATCTGGGTTAATATAAATATAGTAACCACTATTTCGTAGTTCGCTATGAGTGGGTATTAGTGGTCAGAAAGGTCGACACAAATGTTAAATTCTCAGCAAGAGAAGAAGGGTTATAATAACGAACTTCAGTGATGAATGAGTATTAGTAATTGAGTACTGATCAACTTAACTTGTAAAACTATTACCCTTTAATTTCATAATACAGCGTCTAATTTCATTGTACAACCGTGCACAACAACGTTAAATGACGTTTCAATGTCAAAATAACTGTTGTAATGTTTATTGGATTTTAAAATAAAACCAATTATAGTCCTCATTATTAGTTCTATACCCATAAATAATTTATTTCCCCTTAATTTTAAAGTTGAAATGTGGAGTAAAAAACGGTAGAAAAAAATCACTGGTAGTCAACGAAGCAAATTTGTAGTCACGAACTTTAAGAAACCAAATAAAATTATCAATGTGTAAACATGTAAATTACGTTCTCGTTTTCTAACTTAGTTAAGAATTCATCTTCCTGTTAGTATAATGTGAAATTCTTTCGATTACATTCTAGTTAACTTGGAAAGTTTCTCAATACAAGCAAGAGATAACTGAATGAGGACTTGGATTTTTAAATTTTTAACGTGTAAAAAAAAATCTTTACCAGTAAGTGTAATTATAACTGTCACCTGCATGTTGTGGTCACCAAAATTTCCAAGAAACCAAATAAAACAATTTCTATCAATGTGAAAAAAAAAATTTAAATTACGTTCTCATTTTCTAAATTAGTTAAAAAACAACTTTCCTAATAGTATAAAATTCTACTTGCATCCTAGTTAACTTGTAAAATTTCCCAGAAGAGAGATGACTAAAAGTGAACTTCCTTGGTTTTTACATGCAGTATCTTGCCATGAAAAAAAATACAAAAAATAATATAAAAATTCCTATGTGTGCAAAGAAAAATTCCTAGTAGTATATAACTAGGGCATAATTTGGAATTAGACGTGCACAAAGGAGTTTTCTCATCGGTTTGCCCATGCATATCATTACACATAGAGAGGGAGAGTGCGACATCCTGCTACTGTGCTATGCAAGACCTACTTCCAAAATGTATTTACACTTTATATAGAAAAGTAAAAACTCAATAAAAAACAGAATTTATTTTTTTTTTCAATATGATACCAAAAGCAATGAACGATTTAAAAGAAAAGTGAAAAATAGAAGAACCATCTTTTTAGGTTCTTCGATTTAACAGGTGGAGCCAACGTCCGTGCTGTGGTAATGGGGTTTGATGTTTAAGAAGAAGAAAAGTAGTAAACAGCTGATAACATTTTTCGAACCTTGGCTCTCACGTATGGTACGCACATCGAGTCAAAAAACGTGAAAAAAAAAGTTGAATGAGCGCATTCTAATTTAGGTCAAACCAAACAAATATTTAAAAAACAAAACAAAAATTTTTTGTTGTGTCAAATTAAATATTGAGTGAACTACAAAACAAAAAAAAAAATATTTCCGCAATATAAAAATATTATAATAATAAACTCACATAACGGATATTACATAAAATGTTTCTTTAAAGCGATACATATAAAGCTGTTACTGTACTTCCTTTCGTACACCTTTAAAAAACACAACCAATTGACACTACGAAAAAAAAAAGTGGGGGTAAGTAAAACAATTTTCATCACGCGAACTTAAGCTGACGCGAGAGTGGAAATCAATGATATGCGATACTCGACGATATACCTCACGTCTTGGTGTGTGTACACACACACACACCAAATCCGCGATGCATAATTTATACCAATCGCAGGTGCATCTTATCTTTAAGAGAAATTGATAAAAACTATTTTCTCTATAAGAAATACGTTTTGTTTTTTTTTCAATCTACAATACACATGCGTGATGTGGCATTTTAATAAAGAAGAAAAAATAATCCCCATCTATAGCGTATAGGATTTCTTAAGACGAAATCATTTAAAATGTAGTCACGCCATGCTGCAAATCAACTCACATCATCGTCGTGAACTCACGTGGAAAGAAAAGTTGTATGGCACGCTACTGGTTAATTATTCAGTAGTTTTTTTTATATATATTGAAAATCACATGAATGCTAACTATAAAAAAAATGCTAATATAGTACGCATGTAGCGATGATAAACAAAATGTTAAGTTGACAACAACTGAATTTAATGTTTGTAAAAGTCGACTTGTGAAGATAAACACATTTCCTCTGGAAAAAAAAAACAACATACGAATCTATATTTTAAATATAACTTGTTTCGCATACGTTTAGTATATGGTATAGTCTAACTACACCTGCACACGAAATTTTTACAGAAAACTAGGTTTAAAGAAAAACTGCAACTACATTTTGAAAACTAACTAAATTTGTTACTCATTTTATAACTGGTTTAAATAATTTTTTAAATAATTAAATAAAATCTGTCAACAAATTTAATCATCAAATAATTAGAACAGCCAAACACAGTATAGGCCTATCATAAATCACCACACCTGTACTTGAAACTAGGGTTTATCATCTTCAGATGCCATGATATTTAGTTTTTACCTGTAGTGTAATCTAAGATACATATCGAGCCATTATCTACTCCTATCAGACTAGATTATTCAATGATAATACTTAGGATCAAACTTCAAATTGCAACAAAAATATTAAAAATCTGGAAATGTTTTAGATATGAAATATTTCCAGATTTTTATTTGGTTCCAATAGTGAAAAATGTATAAACATACATTTTCACTATTGGAACCAAATACCTTACACACTTAGAAATGTTAAGTATAGATAGTCCAAGAATCACGACAGGAAAAATCTTTTGAAATATTAAGCCATTGTTTACATATATTGCATTACATTGATTACACATGGCTTGCATTTTTTCATTGATCCTGTTTTTCCTTTTATATTTTATTCTGGCGTTTGTATTTGCAAAGCCGAATAAAAACAAATACTTCCCAAGAAGTTTCATAATATGTGAAACGCAATCTACTTCCAATTTGCATTAATTCAAATGCTAACCAGTTTACCCAGTTATATCACCAACGCCAACTTCACGCTCATTTGCATGAATTCAACTTATCCCAACAATCATTTCTTACCCAAACTTCAGCATTAAAAACACACCTTACTTTTCCAATAAACAACCAAAAAAACCAAAAATTAAATAAAAACTGAAAATTGTTTAAAATAACTTCACTCCAACTATATAATAACAAAATAACACATTGGGTACACAGTGTGCGCTCCATAGCAGACGCCGACCTTTTCAAAACTCAACTCTTTCATTGTTGTTGTTCACATACTACACACCAACAAGAGAAAACTTTGCCGGGCCTCCTTACCGTGTGTTTTAAATGTGTTGTTTATCGTGTCCCGCCGTCCGGATACGTTTCCGGTACGCTAGCTGCGTCGAAGTAGCATTTAAGGCCGATAAAGTATATCCAAAACTCGTCTTGGCCTGTGTGGTATACGAATAAATAAGTAGTCCCTTCCAATCGACGGTGTTGATGGTCATTCGCCGAGCGTGTGGAGCGCTCGCTCGGCTACGTTAGCTCCTTTGCCAACAACGTTTTACTGCCACACCGAGCACAATCAGCACCAACGTCCTCCTCGTCACACACCAGACCCAACCCACACATCTTCTGTGCTGCTTAAACTCACTGCCTTCTGCCTCGGGCCACACTGCGCATGTCAAAAACACGCGATACTCGTAGCGCGATCTGAACACGTTGAAACTGTTGTGTACTACTACCTATACAATTTGTTCCCTCACAACTTTTTTATTTTTAAATGCAATTTTTTGTTGGTTTCTAAAGTTAGTCACGCATTAAATAGATTTATGTGACGTATATGTGTGTGTGTAAAAGAACTAATGAGTGTTTTTTTTATAGCTCATCGATGATGTTTCGAGTAGAGATATTTTAATTTGATATTTTTTTTTTTAATAAGTCATAATTTATATATTACCAATTTATATGGTGGAAAATAAGTTTATGATACTTTGTTATCATGTTTGTTTTTTTTATATTACATTTTTTCCTTAACGTGCTCATTAAAAAATATTGAGGTGAAATCTTTGGGAGCACTGACATCCATCTTTTGCGAGGAATATAAATCATCAATTTATGTAAATGACAAACTAAAAGCCAAACCAAATCAAAGTACTATATTAATTAAAAATATAACTGGTATAATTAAAAATGAGAATTGTTCAAATTTGATTGATTACCGAGAAAACGAAGAATTTTTCATTAATTTAAATGGATAAGGGATTTGCAATTGACGAGTCTGGTGTTGTAACTGCTCAAAATTATGCACCAGGAAGGTAAAATTGCACCTAAGACATTCGAAAATGCTTCTAAGTAATTTTTGACAAAAATGATACTTAACACCTTGTTACACCAGACCACTTCAATTATCTTTTTTAATTTTATAACCTGTATTGGTGCTTGGTAGAACCAGCATCATGTAAGTTGACGTAGCAACATGCAGTAGCAGTACACAGTATTTGACTCCCGAAGTCATTTTCTCCAACAATGTCAGGCCGGGTATCTATTATATCACTGCTGCAATGATAAATCTTGATATTCCAATTTTTATTATTACTAACTGAACCCCAATCTTTCTCCCATTTGAATCAATCATAACAAATATACACGTACAGTATATACTGACTTTCTAAACAAACAAAAAAATGAACTTGAAAAACAAGACTAAATAATTTGACCAAAAAAAAGTCACGTGACACCATCTGAAAATAGTATTGATTTGTTTTTTCAAACCATATAAAAAACACGTCGAACAGTTCTATAAACAGAATAAACCTGTTTAGCCCTTATAAATGTAGTAAAAATCGCACAACTTTTCTACACACATCAGATCACGCTATGCGAAACTCGATTTCAAGTCAGTGGCCTGGAGCTAACCATTACCGGATAGGGAGGAAACGTTGGAGATTCCTGAAGGAATCCAGTCACTAACCTTGATGGAAACCGTGTGACGGCACACTCACTCTCAATTCTTTCCTCCTACTTTTTTTTTTCCTTAAAAAAAAAAATCTTATATATATTTTTTTCTGCTTTGATGGGTCCCTTGTTCTCGAGAAAATGTGAAGCAAAGATGATGAAAGGAAAGAAAAGAAAAACAGAAAAGTAATCCTCCTAAACTGAATATTGCGGTTTGTGTTTTCGGCTTGGAAAACAGTGGCAGTAGTAGCAGCGAGTAGACAATTGTGTTTCTCCAGGTTACGATGATAAAAAATAAACTCAATAAGATATAACACAATATAAGCTTACCTACAGAACAAACGATCCTTACGTATAGAACGAACAACGATGAACAACAACAAAATTTTTTTTTTAAATCAAACACAAAACTTGTTCAATACTAGCAGTAAATATACCATACTAGTGAAACCCTAACGCGCTGCTGTTGATTCATAGCATTTGTAGGTTATAACCATTTGTCATTAATTTATTTTAGTTTAAAAAAGCAATATTCGACGGTATTCCAGAAGGATAGTTCGGTCGTACTGAAAATGCAGCAACCGGATATCGACCACTGTCAACTTAACAAAATACTATGTTAGATGGTTTTTGCAAAGTAATAAAATTCTTTGACGTATAAAGAGTATCCGATTGATACGAGAAATCCTTTAAGACGCTGGTTATGGGAGAAAATTTTGCTGTTGAGTGAATCTGTGTTATGATGCACAAGTGATTGATCTTTTCTGTAACCACTGCTTTATGCGTCACAATGTGTACGCCACATTGCAGTGCGAATGATGAGCTTCATATTGAAATTACAGTATTCGCAATAGTTTTTTATATTATGGATATTGTGGAATAGCTGTTTTTCGAGGTTTTCATGAAACGGGTACTGGTGCGTAGCCTTCGCGTAAATCGAGGACTACTTGTATTAAACTATACATATCAATTGCACAATTAGTGATGAAACATATATCCAACTCGAATCGACGTCAGAGGAAAATATACAGGACAGGACATGTATGTGTATCACGTCAAAAAATGATATATGAGAAGAAAAAAAGACTCATTTCGTAATTCATGTTGCTAAATTCCGAGGTTATTGTCCGTAAACGAGTGCCATCTTTATAGAATGGTAGAAGAAAAAAAACACAGAAACCTAAACAACCTTAGGTAGCAAAAGTTACACGAAAAGGCTATTTAACAACCCTTTGAAACCTCAATTCGTCGTCGACTTAATGAGACAGAAGTAGGATGCAAGGTACTTTGACACAAACGCGTACAAAACAAATCAAAACTAAAAAGAAAAAGACAAGGTTACCTAGCATCTTGTTGAAGTAACACCATGCCCTATATCTTAGTTTCATTTAGAAACGCTAATTAGCTACTATTAGTGATACCTAATTATAACAGAAAATAACCATGAAACAAACAAAACTGTACAAACAATTTACCGTATTTTACTCGTGCCGTTATTTTTTTTATTTAAATTTTTTCGACCTTTGGTCCATTAACTCGCATAGCGTTTTGTATGTATGTATATAGATTTAGTGTGTCAAATGAATAATGAAGTCGTGATGGATGGAGGGGACGTTTCGGCGAAGTTGTTAATTCGACCACTACTATTTTTAAAGCCTACTGGTAGCATTTATTTTTTGATTTATTAAAATCGCATAGTCCCCCCTTCATAACGCCCTCTTACCAGTTCGCCTCGAGCTTTACGTCCCATCCCACTACCAAAGACTAGTAATTAAACTTCCATTGACAGCTAACATGAAAAATTAACCCATCAACAAATATGAACATCATTTAAAAAAAGATAATAATAATAAACGTAATAACGGTGCACACGAATAATCATTAAAAAAATGCAAAAGAAAAAAAAAGATATACATAGTTGCATGTATATATAGAAGTGGAGAATTAATGAACATCTTTAAAATAGATGATTCACAGGTAGTAGTCCACTTCCAAGAAAGCTTTGGAGTTGTTCAATTCCCTAGAAATCAAAGTGAAAGAAGAAGAAGAAGTGCCAATCGTGGCCTCGGGGGCCAAGAACGAGGAGCCAAGTGAAAATGCACCACAAGACTTACTATTACACTACTGCATCATAATTAATTTTTTTTTTATATATTTCATATCTACTCTCTCTCTCACCCCACCGAAGCAAACTCCATTAAAATAAAGGGATCTAGAAAAAAAAGAAGGGTTTTCTCAGATTATTCTTCCTCAGTCCCGAGAGAGTATTTGCAAGGAAGAGCCAATCTCTTCAGCGCCTTGAAAGCTGGCGCCGTCGGTCGAGGGAACCAGAAGATGACATTACCTAAGTAATTGGTAACCAGTTTGATACCACTGCCTCCTCTTTTTACACCTTTTTGTGACCACCAAATATTTTGTCTACTACTGTATATATATGAAGTTGAAATGTACTTGGTCGCTTATTATTTGTTTGGAATGTGTCGTCATGTAGAACGGTAATGTTTTTCGTCGTGGATGAAAAAATGTCAAAAATTTTTTTTCTTAATACAACCATTGTGCTAGCTTAAAAAATGTGAAACTTTCATATAATAGAAAATAACTAATTATTGTTACAAACCTTTTAAAAATAATAGACTTGTTACGTATAATGTTTCTACACTATTAAAATGCACTTGTATGTATAAAATGAACGTGACCAATATTATTTTGTAAAAAATTAAATTATAAAAAATGATTAAACTTACATCACCAAATAATTATTTTATATTGTATTTTACTTTCATTTCATACTACAGTACTAAATAACTCTTTTTCATTTTTCTCGGTCTGTTTATGCGCGCAGCTGAACCAACATTCACGAAATTTAGTACTCGCCGGGGTAAGTGAAGGTCGATCCGAAAAAGACATAGGCTATTGTCCATCATAAATTGTTTATTAAAAAATCCCGACACAGATTTGTCCTTGCATTCCTCCCCCAAAATTCCTTAGTTTTTGTTTACATTTATACTGACGTTGTTAGGTAACGGGATAAAGTAAAAAGAGATTATATCGTTAATATCTTGCGTTGTCATGGTTATGTTTTTAGTACCGGTACTGGTATTGTACTAGTTCTATTAAGTAGGATACTGTGAAAGTGGAGGAATAAAAAAACGCGCGATTACAAGAAACAAATGGTCGCAAATGTGGAAGAGCTTTCACATTGGAAATCTGTATAACATCATAATATATCTGTATTCGCGAATACAAATATTACTCGCGAATGCGAGGGTTCACGGTTGTTTTTAGCGAGTTTAACATATTAACTTTAACTTTAAATTTAACATATTAACTTTTTCTTTACCATATAAAAAACAAACATTTTTCTCTTACCGTTCTGTTCATCATATGGTATCCGTCGTCCATTTTGAGTAAAAAAATCCGTTTTAATCCATCACAAACTGTCAATTATAAATCTTCGTTCACAAAAAACCTATTAAATAAAAACAAAACAAAGAACTAATTAACTATAAAAAGGTCACCACGTAAAAAAAATATAACCTATACTGTTACAATATACAACTCTTTTGAAATAATTGAAAATTCCAATGAAAAATTCCAATTTGGAATTCCATTAAAACTATTTGTAATTTGTTGGTTATACAAGTAGCCTTAGGTTCTAATCGAACGCAGATTTACGTATTCACACATCAATAAAAGTTTAGTGCTATATGGCTATAATCACGAATTACAGCATACCCAAATGACATTATTTCGTTTTATACACTTTTAAATCACTGAACTAAACAGAATATAGTTGATTGACATGACATTTGAGCACTGAGGACAAGGTCCTTTATAAACTATGATCTGAATAAATATCAAATGACAAACGGTATATTTTAAATTTTAAAAAAATCAAAGAAAAAACCCACACAAAATCTAGCTAGCAAATACTGTAGTTCAAACTACATTTGGTATTTACGTCATTATGAATGCGACACTTGTTCAACAAAGTTCTAATTCGTTTGCAATTTCGTCAACATCTATAAAATTCAACAACAGTTCAAATGTTTTCGAACGTGTGAAATTCTAAAGAAAACAAAACATCATAAATTATTAGGTACATTCATCGGTGGTATGTTATATAAAAAGGTATACACATCATGTCTGGTGTATATCATCAAGTGCTCATACGTGAGTGAAAACAATGGAAAGGATCAACTAATACATTATCATTATTCACGACAAAGATATTTGTGTAAGAAATGCCTCAGGCACGTTAAACATCCTTGATATTCATGATGAAGGGTGAATAGGGAAAAACTGGTAATGAATGTATCGTATTTAGTGTGTATGTGTGTGTGGTTGTGTTTATGTGTTGTATGTATGTTATAGTTATTTCAATGTCAGCTTTGTCCTCTGGTCATTTCGAGGTCATGAGAAATTGAAATCCTTTTCCTACCATGACCTTACCGATAATAATATCAACACAATAACTCAATTTACACTTTACTAAAAAAATAATTCACGAAAAGTAGATTATTGATAAAAGATTATAGTATCATATTAAATTTTAACGAAGAAATTTAATATACAGTATTGTATATTGATAAAATTTTATTTTTTGTTCGTCTGTTTGTGCGCACATGACGTAGATACGCAAGAGCCGATTTTCACAAAACTTATAACCTAACCTACCTAATGAAAGTTATAGATTATAGTTATGTTAGATGTTCCATTAGGAAGCCGAACATCTCGTTAGTTTTGTGCCCCCCCCCCAATTGTGTACATTTTTTCATTGGTGTTAGAAGAGGGGTTGTGAAAAATAAATGACACTTTTAGGTATGATTCATGTTCATGTTTTGATTATAAAGAGTGTTGTGTGTTTGTGTGTGAGGTAGAAAAGAAATTCGCGAATATGAAAAGCAATACATCGCCAATCTGGAAAAACTTTACAATTGTCCTTATCGCGAATAGACGAACTCGCGAATGGTGATGATTTTGGCTAAATTAAAAAAAAATACAAAAAAAAATATTTAAATATAATTTTTTTTGTTGTTAGTGATTTGCATTATCATTTAGACGTGCAATGTCCATTTTCTCAGATTTGGAAATTTGAAGAGCGGATGAAGTGGACTCGATGTTGTTGTTTCAATTACCAGTTGTCAATACTAACACGTAGTGGAAAGGTTGTCAACTGATAAAACTCTTCACCAGGAAAACCAAGTGATAATAATTTTCGAAAACGAAGCCTTCAAAGATTAAAATTTCGTGCCATCATCGTCATCATAATTTAAAAACCAGTCAAACCCCTGCCAACCTATAGGTTAACATCATCTGACATCGATCGCTCAATGGAAAAGAAACAAAAATAAAAAACACCACCCAATATAAAAATAAACAATCCTATAAACTCCTCACTAAGATATATTGAATACACATACACTAACTGAAAATCAAAATCTGAACTTGAAAGATACAAAGTGTCCATTTCATGTGGCATGACGAACATTGGCCACTTTTTTGTTATTGATAATTGCTGATTACATAACAACATGAACAAAAAATGTGGTTTATAATAACTGTTATTAGTTGTAATCGAACCATTTCGAATTTCTCATCCGCAATACGAAACCAAAAGCAATTCTTATCACTCAATTGTAACATCAACTGCATTGGTTCTGGTTTCAAAAAGATTTCACAAATCTAACATTTCGAGAACAAACAGCTTTCATTACATACCATATCATATTACACATGTCTACAACTTTCTAGTAAAAAATGAATAAATATATTTAATTAAAAACTGAAGCAGTTGTTAATTAACGAACCAGTTGTAAAGCGTGTCCGAAAATTTCTCTTCACAAGTTGAATACTAATTGAACGAAAGTTGTAAATTAATTTTTGCTATTTTCGAAGTGTCAGTTTGATTGCGTAAAAAATGATGTTCATTTTACAATGTATGAAATATTTTATTTTTTTAACATTTTTTGAAGATTTTCCATAGTAATAGTACGGTCAAGTAGACCAACAAAAAAGTATTTGTAATTTAGAAAATGTAAAATTACTTGACATCATTTCCTTTAAATAAAGGTGAACAATGTTAAGTGGTTATTTCAAGGTGAATGTTCGTTTTGGTTTAACAATTCGTGCAATTTATTTTTGGTCGTTTGAATTGTTAATGGTAAACCATTTATTTCGTAAATTTTTTTTCGTTTGGTAAAAAAATAAATTATTGTGTGTTGTGTGCTTTTGTACGAAATGTTGTGAAATGGGGATGAATTTCCCCATCTCGTTTTTGGATTTAATACCGTGTAATTTTCCTACGTAACAAAACTTATGGGTCGTTTGCATTCACTACAAAACGAGTTTCACGCTTCTAAAAAAAGCTGTGAAATAAATAAATAAACAATACAAAAAAAAAGTAGGACGAACAAAAATTAAAACCGTTTATAACACATTGCCGTATTTCATTAATGTTAGATTACGCCAATTTGTACAACAAAAAACTAGTTGTTTTTTTAAAGATACGAAATTTTCAAGTGATTGTATTATAACAAGATAAGACGCCTTTTTAAAAAGTATAACTACTGTATACTCCCCCATTTGGGATCTTTCCTTCTAGTTCACCTGCGTATAATGAGTCTCTATAGTCTATAATGAACAGCGAAAGTGACGTTGAAATTACACGAAATGTCTTTTTTTACTAACCTAAACTGATATCTATACCAATAATCACCGGGTTAGGTTAGTTAAAAAAGTAAATGCAGCTGACAACAATAAACTCACAAAATCACAGCAGGTGAACTAAAGGGAAAGATCACTTATTTTATATTCTATTAGTAATACTGTACTACAGTACTTGTATCTATTGCATTGATTTGTATTTGTAATTTTTACTTGTATATTTTTATTCATCTATATTTATATATTCTTTATATCAATTATATATCGTTGTTTATTTTTTATTGAAAAAATAAGTAATCATCAAGAACTACTTGTTCAAATATGAACCGGATTTTGTTAGATGCAGAATGGCAAGCGCGCTATGTGCGTTGCATAAAAGAAAATCCGAGTCATATTTGAACACTCTCAATAAAAGAAAAAAACAACTGCATTAATTTTCTGTACAAGTTTGACGACATAACTTTCAATAGAAAAAAGGTCGCGGTCAGTCGTTCCTTTTATAGGTAGGTAACAACCTTTTGAGAACTTTAACCCGGAACGAGGAGAATGAATACATGAGAAAAGATCACATACGGAAGGAAAATTTGTTGAAAAATAATAATAAAAAAAAAAGAAGAATGACGAAAAGACTATATATAAAAAAAAAATGGTATCGTACTATACGAGTAGTGAAAAGAATGAAGCCAAAAAAAAAAAATAGTCGAAGATGAAGAAGTAGCAAGGATGCAAAATGAGATGACCGTGACGAAATGATTTACTCATGAGGAAATAATGTCGAGTTCGTGACTGTATCGAACGTGGAAAAAGTAACCAGATGGTACCCTGTGATACCTGAATTATATTTGTGTGTGTGTATGGGACCACTGTTACCTTCTTCAAGGATGTCGACCAGAAAAAGAAAGTTATAACGATTGTTGTTGTTCTCGACCTTCCTTTAAGATTGACACTATAAAAACTTTTCGGTTATTAACTAGTTAAAGAGATGCACCTTTAAAATATGGACAACAACAACAACAACGAAAATTTGTTAAAGTAGAAATTAAGCTACACGCTTATCGATCTACTACAACTTTTATTTTCATTATTACACATAATGACCAATTCATTTTAATACTGGAGGTCGCATTGAGATAGTAATATGCTTATTAATACTAAAATGTATAATCTAGTATACAGTTATAAATATTATATTTGAATTAAAAATATTTTTCGATTAGATGCCAGTCCCGCTTTTAAAGCTAATTGATTTTACTCGGTTATGCGTTTGGAGGCCAAGTTAGACAGTTAAACAAACATACTTAACAGATCATTACTAACTCATTAAACAAACATACTTAACAGATCATTACTGATTCATTGATCATACATTTGATACGTCTTTGTTTGTTTAACTAAGGAAACCAAAGCGATTCAAAGAAGAAGAAACATGCGGAACTAGCATCTAAACCAAAAGTACCGTACAGACTTGAATATTATATTAACACTAGTTATATGCCCGTCAATTATGACGGGTGCTAGAATTGTTGTAATCCTCATTGTTGTGTTTTAATTATTAATAGTAATCCGTCACTAACAACAAAGAGCGTTATATTCAATGTCATACACGCAGATAGAGCTGGAAAACTATATAAAAGAAACAAACAATTTAAAAGAAATAGAGATTCCTTAGTTTAGATTTGATCAATCACCGTTCAATGCACCGTCTATATTATCAGTTTGATGAAATAAATGCAATTTTTTTAATTGTAATTAAATACTTATAGTCTTGTTTTCTATACTTTTACAGTTGATTCTATAATTCAACTCCATAATAAAAGCACATTTTTGAAAGATGTCTTAACCCAAAATAGAAAATTCTCTAATCCTTTGAAGCCATCTGACCCATATGCACCGTCTACCATGTCGATGGGGAATTCCATGGAAATGTCAACCAAAACTCTTTTTTCTTCAAAGCAAATTCCAGGTTTTTATACAAGTATTTATCAAATGATATTAATTAATCATTATTACTGATTAATGTGATTATCATGTAAACACTGCAGGGTTAACCCTTATATAGTAATTTGAATATTATTTATTTATTTAACTGTAGCACCAGAAAGAATGATGGACAACACAAGGTACAAAAACATTACAAAAATACACAACAAAAAAAAAATAAATAAAAACTAAATAAAAATAAACAAATAAATAAACCACACAAAAACGGTAACTGACAATGGTGACAAACTCTGACAAGTGTAAACCAAAATCCAACCTAAAAATACACTGGCAATTCAAATTGTCAACGAGTTCAAACTCTAAAAAATAAGGATCTACTAAAAACAGTTGGTAAGAACATACCAACCAAAAAGATACAAATATATCATTTTAATATATACTTTATTATCATTAATTCATTATTTCATTTTATTATATAAATAATATTATCATTTTAATGGGTAAAGTTTGGCTATCATCTCAACAGGATCTGGCTTAATTAATTACACCTATTATTTTGTAGGTTATGTGAGTCAGATTACCTTGACATTAATTTTCAAAAAAATACCATTGGTACATTTTAAACGACGAGTCTTAGGTATCAAGCCATATTTAGAAAGTTGTAGGCAAAAGCCCATATAGTCAAAAGCGACTGTCGTTTAATTTATTTACAACAATCCAACTGAAAAAAAAATTATCCAATAATAGAGGTTATAATACACTATCTGTTGCAGCAGGTTCACTGCATAGCAAGAATTGTATGCAGTGAAGCTTTTGCATTAACATGATGCGTTGTAATCGCTACTATTTGAAAACTTTTTTTTAAGTTGGATTGTTGAAAATAAATAAAACGACAGTCGATTCTGATTACATGAATTATTGCCTACAACTTTTTAAATATGATTTGATACATTTTTAAAAATTCAACAATGCTATTTTTTGAAAATTAATTTTAAGGTCAATGAAAATAGCATCATTCGAAAAATGCTATTATATCGAAACCTCAGAATTTTCAATATAATATCTTTTTGAGTATAAAATTGGTAAGCCTTAGCTGGGACACCCGGTATGATATATGTTTGATGAGGAAATAAGCATTGCCCATAGATTATTAAACATTAGCAAAAAGGTAATATTTAAATATTAGGTTTGTCACTCACACACATGGAATTCCCCACATATAATGTAATAGTCACTTTTTTGTTTTACTATTCAAACCATAATAAGAATAAACATATGAAATTCATTCAAGTTA
>JAQIWH010003251.1:0-20712 GCA_034695005.1 Cryptops parisi | reverse complement strand
TACACACACACACACACACACACACACACACATACATACACTTGTATATAAATTGCGTGTTGTTGATGTCAGTGACATCCTTTGAAATCAGCTAATGACTTTTAACTCTACTCAAGACAGGATACATTTCATCACTCAAATGACAGTTTCCCATTACAAAATTTTTGCTTTCTCTCTTTGGTAGCAAGTTTCCTCTCTGACGATGAGTTATTTTCCATAAAATAACTCTACAATTTTAATTAGCCTATAATTAAGTAATTACTATATCAAAACATTTTAGGCACTTATTAGAAACTCTATGCAACAAATTTCCAAGTTATGAAATAATTGGAGATTAATAAATTAAGGTAACTCTTTGGTCTAGTAATTAAACTTTGTTGTATCTACTTTGTGTAGTTAGTAAGTACTAATTATTAAATACACAGCATCGATATTGGTTTACTATAATAAACGTTTTTAAGAACCAAAGCACGTGTTTAAGATGGCATACAAAAAACAAAACATTAGACGATCATGCCAAAAACCTAGACAAACGTGGCATTTTTAATTTTAAAAGACAAATGATGAATTACATTAAGTTTTTAACGTCGTTGTTACTGTAAGTTCCTGAAAACCAGGACTTTAATTAAAACAACGTCAAGTGAAACAGATTTACCATAGGCAGTGTTATATAAATAGGGGTTAAGTCCCTTCACCACGTTTTTGTTATCAAAATTTGCTCACACAGTTACTGAATAAAACCAAAACAACCCTTCTATACTGTAGTGTAAACATAAATGTGTACCATACATACAAATTCGAAATAAACACAAATAAAATATTTATGTAGTGAGAAAGAGACTTATTTTATTGCATTCTATAACAAAGAGAAATAATAGACTAGGATCATTAGGGAACATGATTGAACCAGCAATAACATGATTAAACTTTGATAATGTGTAAGAAAGCCTAGCTTAAGACCTATCTCTAATAGACATGTTTCGTTGACTCATTGGCTTAATCATTTTCTGATTTACAAATTAGAGAACAAAGACTACTATTCATATACTGTATTGTATTAGCATTAGGCTATGGGGCCATTGTTCTACTGTATGCTTATGTGATAAGTCTAAAAATACTTTCAAAAATAGCGTAGTACCACATTGCTACAACTCCAAATTTAAAAAAAAAACTTGAAATTTTCACTTTCAATTTAGATGTTATACAACGACGTTATAACAAAATGACGTTCCCGAAACGACGTTAAGTCGGTACTTAATTTATAAATAAATAATTTAACCAAAGAATCAAAAGTGACAAAAACATTTTATTCGTAAAACTTGCTCCCACAATTTACATTGTCACCAAGTTTTCTTTTAGTAGAGTAGCTTGTACTCATGAATCCAAACCCACGCCAAATTAAAAGACTTGTCAACTAAAACATAATGGTCGAGTAATTACTCTCCAACAATACTAACTCTGACCGACGAACAAGAAAAGAAAATCTCAACAAATTTCCAGCAAGTCATTTCCATAATCTCGAAAAGATTAAAAAGGAAATGTAATTGTAAACCTGCTCGTTCGTCAATCCTCTTAGAAAACAAAAGCAGAAAAAAATAAGACTGAATATCTCCAAATCAACTTTTCTTCTGCTAATGCCAATTGGCGAGCGGTGGAGCGAAAGAGATTTTTGCCAACACTCGTGAATTCATTAAGTTTAGCGACAACTTTTCCCCACCTGACCAACCATCTGGAACATCCGAAATGAATCCAAGACATTCGACTCCGCTCTTCTGAATTTCTTTAAAAAACTACACGACTGCCGCACGTGAAACGAATAAACAAACTCCTGACCGAACAACTTCCCCCTTCTCTAGCTTTTCCATTTAATGCATTCGGATTAATTCCACCCGTCTTAATGGTTCGACTTCTGTTTCCTCGCCGAAGCGCTACCAAGTGTACGTTTTCTGTAATTATTTCACTTCACCTCATCATATGCATTTTTATTTTCGCATTTATTCTAATAAACTTAAAAGTTAATATTGGCCATCGTTAGTATACAAACAGGTATATTACTATATTCATATTATTGATACTTGATTATTGATACAGATTTACTATCTATCTTTGAAATGAGTGACTTGAGAATGAAAATCAGAAAATAAATTTCATCTTGCAAGAAAAATGAAGTTGATGACAATATATTAGCTTGGTCGTTCCCTTACATATGACAGTAATAAAATTTAATCTGAATTCTGCAGTTTAATCAAATTGTTAAAACAAACAGGTCAATGTTTTTTCAATAGACTGGATTTTATGTGATTTAGAGTAAAATATTATAGATTAAATATTAAAGATAAAGAGCGGGGCAAACTTTTTCATACATTAGAGGCGCATTTATTGACCAATATAGCTCACAAAATATATTTTATTAAATAGGATATTCACATAACACTGTGCACACCTTATGCTATCCTATGAATGTTTGTGTGTGTGCAAAAACACACACAAGCTGCATCACAAAGTTGAAAAACTTTGTCATTTGTTGAATATGTCATTTATTGCTAATTTGCTCTGTTTTATTTTGTTTTACCGCAATAAATTGTATTTTCCATATTGATCCCTTAGATTGCTTTTAATCAACAAACTAACTAACTAAGGAGATTTTTGTTTATAGTACACTCATACTTGCTTTAAGGCTGGGATGTTCCCGAATACTTGTCTGTAAAGCGAAATGCCTTATAACGAATTATATGCAAGTACCGCAGTGTTATTGATATTAAATACTCGTTTAATTGTTTTACAATAATGATAATAAATATAATGTAATAGGTATAAATAATTATTTCAGTATTAAAGTACTGTACAGTATGAGGTTTTCCGATATTTTGGCCGTATTTCGAAGATGAACCACGATTAAAAGAAACTGTTATAGCCGTATAAAGAGGTTTTAGTGTATCTGATACTAAATAGTAGTTATTCATTTGTGCATTTAAGTTAGACGTATACATGTAAATTGAAAAAACTATGCATTGAATTAATAAAATTCTTAAACTGTTAAAAAATGAAAATGTCCCTACGCTTAAATAAAAGGTTTGAAGGTGAATTGTTGTTCAGTATAATAAATGTGTCTCTCGTCGTTTCTTTATTTTGTGTTTTATGTTCTGGTGATTTAAAATCTTGAAAAAGCTTTCATAAGAAAAACGAAACTGAGTTTACGCCAATTCTACTCGATCAGTTAAGTTCTTTCAAAAATAAATGTATAATTTTCCTATTCGTTGAAACAAATTGATAAAACAAAGTGAGAATTGAAAAAGTAACAAACAACTTTCTTACTGTACCTTGTTAATTAACAAGGTAACCTATCAAATACCATCTTTTCCAACTTTCATAAAAGGAAGCGAAACGTTGAAAGGTTGGTAAGCTACCCAGTCAGTTAACAGGATAAGTATTTTGTGGTGGTGGTGGTGTTGTTGTTTTAAATTGTTTTCCTTTGTTTCATCAACAAGTTTTTGTTGGTTTCGCTGATTAGTATCGGCTCTAATTTTATCAAAATGTTTCTACGTAACAGTTCTAAACCATAATTACATTTAAGCCACACTATATAACTTTAATACCAAAATAAAACTATGATCTATCTAAAGCTACTGTATATAATTTAGTTTCTATGTGTGCATGTCACACTTTAAATCCACGGTGTTTACCATAACAACGATATTCACTGGATAGAATCCTAGCAATCAGATGGAATAAAAAATGGTTTTAACGCATCATTCGCGACATGCGTAAAAACAACAAACGTTGCCAGGCAACATGAGTTAACACAATGAACTGCGTAATAAAAAAACTTTCGTTATCGTTGTTGACGGGCATACAACTAGTTATCCATCTACAAATTCGTAAGTGTCTATGTGCTCTCTTCAGCGGTATGCACGTCGAAAAGGAACGCTCTAGCGATACGAAATTATCACATAACATTCCGATACGAATTCCTAGGCCAACACAACTATTTTCAAATTTCAATGTTTTGTCAATTCCGGGGTATAGACATTTGAATTTGGGGATTTTTCCCTTGAGTGGTTATGTCGATGATTATTAAATGATGAAGGGCATCGTAGTAACCAATTAGTAATAAATAACATTACGTCACGATGGTTGTATCCATCATCATGAACCCTCTGCAAAAACCCTAACATTGTTGAGGGTATACAATAATATCGTTCATTATGTAACCAAAACAACACGACTGTACACATAAAATTAAAAATCACGGTCTACAGAACGGATCATCTTCCGGTCTATAATAAACTTCAGCTGGTACGTCATTACTACTGTATATAAATTTCGTGTAGAATGAGTTAACGCTACTCTTCAAGAATTGCGTGAAACATTAAACCAGAGAAAAGAAAAGACGCCTAACGATAAGTAGGCATTAACTATTGTATAGTATTAGTTACTTAATAATGAAAACCCACTGTTGAAATAAACTATAACTTATCTAGGATATTTGCTGTAAAATATATGTATAATCTATGAAACCACAAAACTGTTATGCTGAAACGCCTAAAAAAGCTGTAGCTGTTAATGCTAGAAACAAATGTTTTAATTAAAAAACAAACAAACAAGTGTTTTCCAAGAAAGCGTTTAATTCTGTTTATTGTAATAACCGTTTATTTAACTTGTTAAAACATTTGTACTCGTTAAACAAATGCTCGCAATTTCTAATCATATTTCAAGGCTTTTCTTATTTGTGATGAGTCCTTTTATATTCGCAACCCATTGCATTTTTTTCATAAAACCTATCACCACACTAAGTACAGAAAATCCTCAGTTAACCAAGTACTTGGATAACGACGGCTTTCTTAACCCACAAAATGAACCTACAGTACTTTCGACTAACATAATTGCCTTAGTTAAAACCGTGGAAGCAACATCTATGCGAGTTATGTGTATTTTGTTCGAAAGAAGAAAGAAAAGATTCCTGTCTTATTCAGCCATTAAGTAAAACTTTTCAACGTGTAAACCTCGGCTAAACTAAACATTCGCTTAACGTTGAGTACACAGAATGCATCAACTTGAATGTTTTTTTATGCTACGTGAAATGAATATGTCCGAAAACTAATTTCTTACCAAAACTGTTCATTTTAAAATCATTCTGGAAAGTAATCTAAAAAAAGAACAAACTTATTTCCAGATTTAAAATAAAATTTACACTAAAGATGTAAAATAAAAAATAAAATTAAACATGTAATTTTTTACTTTTTTTATTAGGTTTACTTTAAGTGAGTTTTTTCTTCAAAATTTTAAAAAAAATTAGTAAGTAAAACTTCATACAAGTTTAATAAATTAAACATAAAAGATAAAGAAACCAACATTATTATGAATACACTGTAAATTACAATTATTACATGTAATGTCCTCTTTTTTGTTACGCATAACGCGAGTAATATTTCATTTTATATGAAACTTCAATTTTAATGACTTATTTCTTATTTCCGATTTAAATAGTTTTACAATCTTTTATTTAACTTGATTTGACCATTGTATGATTGTTTAATTTAACATATTTGCGGCCTATTGTGACTCATTTTCTGATTTTCCAGAAAGCTGACAAAATGACACAATCTGCGGAATATTTAATATTTAATTCTGTTAAATTTTGATGGATTGATGTGACAATTTCGAGAAAATGACACGGGAAAGTGGAAAAGTGTTGCTGACGATATCAACCACGTTTATTTTCAAGCATTGCTAAGCCTAAATCAAGCATTATTATAAATGAACATACTTAAGTACATAGGCCTATATATTTCATATAATTTATTAAATACAGTTTATCTGAACAATCATTTATTGTTGTGGATTCATTGAAATAAAACTTTACACCAAATCAACAAAGTTATATTTCCACGCGTTTGTTTCAAATACTTTTAAAATTTGATTTGCAAACAAAAAGTTTTTTTTGTTACTTGTTTAATCATCACGTAGTATTTTTTAATTTAGTTTACTCAATTAGTTTTGACATCACACATAAGATGAATAAATCACTATCTAGTTTCTATAGACGTAATTTTAATCGTAATGCAACACGGGGAGGAGGGGGGCTTATAACTTTCCAAATCTTGCAACTAATAATAATCCACAGCTTTAACTAGACAAAAACAACAACGTTGATTAAGAAGTAAAATCAATATCGTGCGAGATTGTGTACGCTATCTTAGCATAAAGAACGGTGCACTGTTGTTTTTTTTCTCCAAATATTTAAACTGTAGAAGATGAGGAGAGTAGTAATAGGAGTAGTGACTTCTTCCATGGTAAAGACGACAAAGTCAAGTTAATTAGCGTGAAGCGATGCAAACATGGAATCCGCTAGCTCATCGTCACAAAGTTGAAATACTTCCGCTGGGTGGGTAAAAGATAATGATCGTGATAATGATAATGAACAAGGCAGCAAAAGCTTCGATCCCTTTCCTCGACGGGTTGCCCAAAGAGTAGAAAAGACGCAACTAAAGAAAGCAAAACGAAGTTGAAGGAAGAAGAGTTTTAGCTCGGAAGATTTCCACAGTCCTTAATCCTCTTTGAGAACCAACAGGAAATTAAGCGATGCCTATGCAAGCGTGCAATGTCGCCTTGGGTGTGTGCATGGTCGGTCTTGGTTCGACAAAAGGCAATGAATTTTAATGGCTCCATTTCTTAATCGCCTCTTAAGAAAAGTTAGACTAGCAATACGAAAAGTCCCAAAATCCTTCGAGTATGTAAAAAAAATATGAACATTCCTCACAAACTTTTCCTGAACCTCGTTTTCATCCCCCCCCCCCATTTAATTCAAAGATTGGGACAATAAACAAGTTTTTCACAAGTTAACATGCAACTTTCACCTTTCCATATGTTTTTAGCCCTTAAAAAATTATCAACAAAAAAGAAGAGAATAATACCTGATGATAATACGAATTCAAAAGAATCTGAGCATCTTTCATTTATAAAAGTTTGAAAATATAATTTTTCGCGAATGTCAAATTCAGGAGCTATATTAATAGAATACTCCTTTTTTTATTTAAAAAGCGATTTCTTAACTCCTGATATGTCAGTTGGTCTTGCATGCCAATTTTCTGAAAAAACTTCCATAATTCGAAAGTACCAGAAAATAACTTCTTTTTTTTTCAGCACAAATATTATAATTGGAGAATTTGGTGGAATAACGGCATAACCTCAAAAAACGTAGTTTTGAAGAAAAAAAAGGGCGAATACTTTTTTTGCGAATACCTTCAAATTCAAAATTTTAAAAATTCCTGTCAACTGTATATTCATAGTGAACAGGTTTTGCAAAAAAATCTGTTAACTTTAGTTGACAGGCCTCAAATTACAGTGTCATTTAAAAAAAAATCAATTATGCTGTTATTCTAAATAAATAAATGTATTATGTATTGTGTTTATAAATGTATTTATGCCGTTCTTCTAAATATCAATATCTTTTCTATTGTTTTGAAAGTGATCCAAGCAACCAGAAAGTGCTGCGACAAAACGAAAGAAACTACAAAAAAATTTCAAATTTACAATAGTCGTGTTCCATATTCTTGTTCCAAAAAAATCCGAAAATAAAAATTATAGGCAATCCAATGTCTTTATGTTATAGATTGTTCTAAAACGCATTGCATTTTAAGAAATAACGATGTGAGTGGATTTTACGCCGTTTTTATACCTAACTCCTCAATTCGATTAGACGCCTAAATCGTGATCCTGACTAAACATAAACGAAGTAACTTTTTGCACTGAACTTTTGATTTCCTATACTTGTCAGTACGACTTCTTAATGTTCCTCTTTAGAAAAAAATTGAACTACCTTACGCCAACAACAAATCTGCCAAACTCTTAATCTACTTTAGCCAAGTTCCGGGGTCGACTCCACGCAATAGAGATGTTGGTTTCGGGCTTGGAAAGCTTTCGTTTCGCAAATCTCAGTCCCACAGATGCTGCGCTTTACAAGACCAACCGACCCAGTGGTGCAAAGAAGTGCTTTGTCTTAAGTTTCGCGAGCTTTTCCTTTGATTTTGCTTTAGTTTCGCTTCGCCCTATGTGGCCCTCCTCATCGTCATTACAATCACGTCGTGATCTTCTTGTCGCCCGGGAAACCGAAGCTAGGCCAACAACTGCTGCTAGCAACGAGCCAAATTCCATCTTATTAGAACCGCGCCAATTGACGACCCCCAGTTCCTGGCCAAACTCCCAAATACCCCTTATATAGATGCTCGCCTACGCTTGTTACAACTTTCACTCCTTGCAACCATGTTTTTTTTTAACTTATTTTTATTTTTTTCTTCTATTTTTGCTAACCCAAATCAATATTTTTTCGTCATTTTTTTTTGGTGGATAATGATGAAAAAGCAGAAAAAAATTATTACATTGCGAAATTTCACACTGTGCATTTTTTTCCTGTACTGGTATTACAACAAAAAACCCTACTTGTATTTTGCCTTACCATCAAAACTTTAAAACTGTTAATGCTTTAAAATCACTACATAGATCAATACGTTATTTATAACATTAATAACCAAAGTTCTAGTAACATTAAAAAATGTTATATGACGTCAAAATACAATATATTTATTTCAAAATGCTGCTCAAAATTAGATTAAGAGAATAAGACTTCATAATATTACTCTCCAAAATTCACCTTATAATTAACTTATACCTGAAATACGTGATTTTACTTAAAAGTTATATAAATGACAATCATGATATATAAATTATTTAAACATTTTAAATTGACTTCTCATATAATACGATAATTAGTAAAAAGTATGGAAGGTTAACTCCAAAGTCACTAAAACGTGGTTAATATTCACAAAAACAATATACACCAATCATTGTACACAACCTTAGAAGTGATTTATTATTGATATTTGCTGTATGCCCGTCAACAATAACGGGTGCTATAATTGTAACCCTCATTGTTGTATTTCTATTATTACTTAGTAATCCGTTATTAACAACAAACCCATATCCATGATGTATCCCATAACTATGAGGATACATCAACAGAATTGATGTATCCTCATAGTTATGTTTTATTATTACGGTACTTAGTAACCCGTCACTAACAACAAACTGCGTTATGCACACAGACAGAGCTGGCAAACGATATAGAAGATCAGGTTACACAGTAAAGCTAATGCAAAAAGAGTGTTGTTACATTTGGACGATTACGAGAAACACTCTCTTTAAAGTTAGGTAGTACTTGCCTTGCTGTATATTGGCACTTAACACTTCGTGCACTAATATCTCTGCATACATTGTCATTTTGCTCAAAACTATGTTTAAGGAAAATAAAACTGCACCTAACACATTCAAAAATGCTTTTATGTCAGTTTTGACGAAAATATTACTTAACATCCTTTTGCACCAATGCCTTCAATTGAGAAATGAGTTGTGTAAGAAAAATGGTAAACACATCCCGCGCAAAGATTGGATTCAGTATAGGCCTTATGTAAATTGTGTAGTTTTAACAAACGATGCGATGGTCGTTGCCACAAAAATAACAATTAAGTACAGTACTTGATATTTACTGGTACTAAAAGTTGTAACTGTATACTTTGCAATTATTGGTTTTAGCATTTACTGTAATGTCATAAACTGCAACTAATACCATCTAATGCGGATCTCTTATAAAAAAGATGTTGGCATGTCTCCACAAATCAAACTTACAAATTAAAAAAAAGAATTCACGTGAAAAGTAACTGTCACTGTTCTGACAGAGTTGACTATACTCCTCTTTAGAAATCGTATTTTTTTTCGGTCTTATTTTTTTCTTAACTCTAAGCATTAACGCTAGAAAGGAATGAAGAAAAAAAATGAAGAAAAAATCCAAGCAAAAGAGCTCACAGTAGTGTACAACCGACTTCTTGAAATCCCAAGTTCGCTCAGCTTGTCAGGCGATAAAACCCAAGCTCCTATTTGTCCTTGCCACTTCAGTAGTACATTGTATCCGAGTTTCAGGGAGCCTAAGCATCCGACATCATGGTCGAGATCTTGTAATTTTGCCAAGGTCAGAAAACGAGTAAATTTCCTTGCTTCCATTTTCCCAAAACCCCATTTTCTACCCCTCCCCCTACACAAACCCTTGTATAATTCAAACCCATCGTCAGTGTCAGAAAAATGACAATCAAAACTCCTTTCGCCATGAAAACAAGAAAGCTCACATATCTTGTCAATAACTATTTTCTGTTTTATTTGTATTAAAGAAGAAAGATCACCTGTTAAAACATAGATTACTGTCATTTAATTGGATAGAAGATGATTATACTTGGGTATAATCATACATTTTTTAAATATTGTATCATACGTTAGATGCATATTATTCTATACAAACTAATTTTACATGTGAAATTGGTTTGTTTTGATGAAATTGGTTTGTTTAAATTATCCGTATAGTATATTACTGTAATGTTTCTACTGTAATACGATATAGTATGTTGGAAATGGAAAGAATAACATATACAGTATGAAATAACTTTAAAAGAATTTTTATCTATTTTACATTTAGTGTTATAAACCGCATCTTTAAAAGGCATTCAAACGAGTCATTCGAATGGAACATTTTGAACCGATGATGTTAAGACAACATTCACCTTTGACACATTTTCTCGTCCATTTTGAAAATCAATTTTCACACCCAGCTTGGCGTTTGTTAAACTTTCCCTTTTTTCCGAGTTCCAGTTCCGTGTCATTATCTTAGGTGAGAGTATACCCCTTCCCGCATCATCCCCTGGAAAACCCTAATTCGTTTGCAAACACTCCCAGTTGAAAAGGAATTCGCGAGTGGCAATAGGGGACGACGTAGCAGTAGAACGTAGAGTAGCGAGATTCAGCCGAGCGAGAGAAGCAGCTATCGTCGCATGAAAGCTTTCCATTAAGATGCCTCTCGAATTCGAGAATAATTTCCGATTTCATTCTGGGCTCGAGGCGCGGGGGCGTTCTCTACGCGGCTAATTCCCTAATTGTTCTTTGTCGCTGGGTCAATGCTATCACGAGACCGCGGGCGACGCGCGACCACGTCTTGCACATGCGCGTCACTGCGTACCTTAGACGAAAAGACACACAAACAATAAACCTACAGAAGCAGGGGGGGGTAGGAGGTTTTGTCAAAAGAATTGGGCGAATCATCAACTTCAACAAGCGCACGCGTACCCCGCAGCAAACCGGAAGTGGGACAGTTGAGAATAACAAAGAAACAAACGATAAAAGGAGTAATATGATGACAAAAAATAGCAAAAGCAAAAACAATAAGAGTAAAGTTTTGATTCAAGTATTGGCAATGATGGCGTTGATATTATAGTGCGACGAGGTTTAATATAATACACCGACTCAAACTATATGAAATTTAAAATGATCCGAAACAAGATATTTGACACCCGTAGAATTTGTTTAATTACATTTTTTTTTGTTGCCAAACTTGACGATTACACCAACTTTCATGTTGTGGGGTTTTGTTTACAAAGAGTTATTTTTTAAAAGTTAAGCCTTCCGCGTCTTGTTGGTTTTATAAAATTATCTTATCTATAAAAGAGAAGAGCGATCCTCCTACTCATCAGTTATACGACCGAAAGTAGTGCCAACGGAATCTGATTCATCCGCGAAAAGGGTTTAGTGAACATCCGCGTGCTTACAAATAAATGTTTTTTAAATTTATTTTTCATTAAATGTTTGAAAAACGTCGTTTGAAAAAACTTATTCTTTTCAAAGATGCTTTCATATTCTTTCACACTGAAGAAGTGTTTGAGTAATAAAATTTCATTTTCAGTAATGACTTCTTTTATTATTGTCACTAACCTGAACTAGATATCTGTACCCATACTTAGTGAGTCAGGTTATTTAATAGAAGGTTGGTTAGGTATAAAGTAACACCAATCCACACGTCGAGTGAAACAAATGTTTTAATGCCATTACTGTCAGTTTCTAAGAAAACTAGATTACTTTAAACTTATTTGAATGTTCGATAGTCTAACCGTAACGAATAATTGCGAAGCATTATGAGTAAAAACAAAAAAACAACTGTAACAAATGTTGCGAAACAACATGAGTTAACACAATAAATTGCGTAATGAAAAAACTTTCGTCTTTTTTGACAGGCTGTTTACTACAGTAGTACATTTGGATTGCTTTGTTTATTGTTAACATTTATACATTTTTTGTACAAATCCTTTACAAGAAACGTTGCTTGTACAAGACAAGCCCCTTTGAGGATAATTAATCAATCAGTTTTTTACGTTTTAAAATATTTTTAAAGTTATTCATATTTTTAAAGTGAAAGAATGTATAATTAAAAAAAAAATAAGACAAGAATATCAAAAAAAATATTTTTTTCTCGAAACATGTTTTATACAATGAAGCTTATGAAGGGCTTATACACAAGTAGTTTATGAATGAATGCTCGAGTAAACTTTAAAATACGGTACATCTAATAAATGCAAGTACTTTAATTACACGTGATAACTTAAAATAGCTAAAATGCAATGTTCTCATAAAACATGTTTTAGGCACACAAAAATGTGTCGGCAACCTATTTTTTGATGAAAGCCACCGCCGGAAGTGATGTAGAAATGATGTACATGACCACAATTTTCATCTTTCTATTTTTCTTGGCAGTCATTTTTTCTTCCTTTTGGTAGCATCATTCCTTCTCGTCCGAATATTTTCTCAAGCAGTTCCTCTTTTTTTCCCCCTCCCACACATGCCCAAACAAGATTCACACGGTCGACGACAAATATTTGTCTAGTCATTCTAGTATTGATTGACGCCGGCGACATTCGCTAGATGCCAAGATTTGAGAAACAGTCAAGAACAATGTAAGACTATAAGCAGTGGATGAAGAAACAAAGAGTCAACGAGTGATCATTCAAACATTAAAAGTCAAGCGAATCACACAATGTTTTGAGTGATCATCTACTAAATGCTAGATCTAAATTGCTAAATGTGTCAGACTTGTCAACAAAAATAATTCTGCTCAAGAAAGCGAAGGGAACTACGGCTAAGAAATTTCTAAACACTTACCGGTATCACAAAAAATTACAAACCGAATTATTTACAACATGACTCCATTGGAACTCAAATTAAATTTATAGATATTTTTTGTCAAATACTATTCGATATGTCACAAAGCACAAAATAAACACCCGTTTTGGACAGTCCCGATAATCAGTGACAAGAACTCTAATAATATATACTGATTGTTGTAATACAAAAATCAAGTTACAATTAAGTGCCAATACAGTATATAGAATGTTTCTGAAAGGTATAGTAAAGTTTAACAACAGATGCTCCGTATTGAAACAAAGCAAAAACTCCAATAAACATGGGTCCGGAATGCATACTCGTTTGCATATCTACTGTAATTGAGACAATAAACTTATGCATTTATGTGATTTCATCCGGTATTATCTCGGAAGGAAAATATTTGCAGACTTATGTTTATGTGGATTGTTTGCTGTTTTGTTGAGTAGCGCTTGTTAAAATTTGACTAGACATTTTTAGAAACACCCTGTATATTTATTGTACTAAATTCCAAATTAAATTTTAAACAAACTTTACGGCATTTAATTTATGTTTGTCGTTATTTACTTTTATTTTATACAATTGAATGTTTCCATTAACGCCAACGTTTGAAAGTGCTCATTCCACTTTTCAATTTCTTTTAATGACTTTAAACTCGTAAAGAATACAATTATAAAAAAAAAGGGTATCATTCGAGTTTTTATTTTTTCTAATTATTATTATTTTGCACATAAGATAAAAGCCATTTCTCTTTCTTACTACAATTTCGGTCAAAGAGAAACAATTACCCTTTTTTTTCATCTGTCCCTGAGGAAAACAAAACTCCTCTTCCTAGCCCACAATTCTGCAACAAAATGGGATTAACGTAGAGAAAAAAAGGGAAACAAAAAAAAATCGGTAATTCTAGATAAACCTTAATGACTCACAAAAACTTCACCAGCACCAGTTTTAACCAGCTGCCAACCGGTAATCACTCGTTTAATGTGGTAGGAAGTTATAAAACAACAACAGGAAATAACACCTACACAAATCCTTATTGCAATCCCCCCTTTTATTCACCATCGACTAAAACTCGTTGCACGAAGTCGTCACTTTCGTTGGCCAAAACACTTTCTTTTATAATCCCCCTTGTCCTAATAATTTTCCAGCCCCCCCGTCACAGAGTTTAAAAGTTGTGGTACAGTGTTCATAGTGACGATGACAAAAGTTGTAGGTTGGGTTGTCACCTCGAGATTAACCAATCATCAGCGTCGTCGCATTTGGACATTAAACAGTCACACTTTGATCGATCTCTAATTAGATTTTGCATTTCGTCGGATTTGTACGTGACTCGGGCTTTTGAGAAAAGCGATGATGTCTTTTGCACCCAAAATCCTCTTTTGATTTGCGCCGACATCACTACCAATTAGTCGCTGTTTGCATAATTCCCCTTGGACGACCGGATTGTCATTTCGTCCACTCAAACCATCATCTCCAAACCTCATTTTTGTGGATTACAAGTGACCAAGGACAGAAGCAGTCTATCGAAACTACTAAACTGTCGACCAGGAAAATCCCAACCAAATGAGAAAAGTAAAATTTTGAAGGAAAAATAAATCCCATTCATCCTTTAGCCAAACTCCCAAGCGTGGTTTAATCGGCGTTCAAATGTCAAAGAGCATACGTATAGAATTAATTCAAATTCAAGCAGAACTAGTAGAACGAGTGGAAAAAAAGATATACAAAATAACTGTCCAAAAGTGGTTTTGTTTTTTATTGTATTTCTACAGGGTGTTCCTAAAAAGTCTAGTCAAATTGTAACAAACGCTAAGTATCAAACCAAAGCAAAAAACTAATATTAACATGGTTCGTAAACGCATAGGCCTACTCATTTGTATACTTATATTGATTATAACAAAATAGGCTTATGCAATTCCGTGATTTCATCTTTAAAAGGAAGTATTATTTTCAAACCCAATGTGTGATTCTGGTTTGTTTGCTTTGTTTTGATACGTAGCATCTGAGGTTAATATTTTACTAGACCTTTTAGGAACACCCTGTGAACGTTCTAATATTGGTTCAAACGTTACGCACCATAATCATTTGAAAATAAAAACAAATTTTCATACTTCATATACCGGTACTCGAAAATCATGTCATTTGTTTATTTTTTACATCAGTAACTACAATGTTTGAAATATTCATGGAATATTCTGTATTTAAAAAAATGGCCATTGAATATTTACATTTAATTCAAAAAATGTTTTTTAAGACATAAACGAGAATGAAAAGCGATAGTGAAGAGAAATGCGACAGAGAATAGAAAGCGATTTCTTGTCTCCAATAATCAAAAAGGTTTTCTTCTTTTTATGGTTTTAATATTCCGAAAAGTTGATCTCAATCATGAGACGGAGATCTAGTCCCGTTTTGGGAACTACAAAAAAAAAAGGAAGAGGAAACTGCTTTTAAAATATTTTATCCGTATTTCCGTATGTGGCCTTTGGGACAAAGTTTCCGTTGCCAGGAAAAATGAAGAAAACTTCGAAAACAGAGACGCAAAGGAAGAACAAAATATATAAATCGCTGATTCCATTTTTCCCCTCCATACTTTTTTATCGATATTTTAACACTTGTCTTCTTACTAAACAGTAGTACTAGCCAAAACCGTTCGAGCAGAAAACTACATTAGACCAAATTTAAAGCTTTTGGCACGGTAACATTTTTTACTCGTTCAGCGAAAAACTCAAATCCAAAATTTCTAAAAATTCTCTAAAATAAATAAATAAATAAAACAAAATCGTCATAACTTTAAACAAATGTAAAGATTCGAAACTTTTAGCTTTTCTTTACTCTTACGTGTTAATTTAATTTTTACGTATAACGAGAATTTTTAACTTCACAAACACAAGATTGAAAGTTAATCTGCTCTTGTGGTTAAATCTATCAATTTCTCAAACTCAACCTTTCCTAGGCATTGTAAACCATTATTATTACAGGTACGTGAAACGTACTAATAATAAAACGTAGTACAGTAATAATAATTGTTTAACATGCCCACCAACTTTGTTTACCTTAGCGTTGTTTACAACGAGCTTCTAACTCGTTCTGGTACTTTTATTAGCTGAGAGACCGCTTGTGGCGCTAATTGCTTGTACTTGGGTTATGGGACCATGTTAGGCAAGTTAAACAAAAACATTCTTAATAAATCGTTACTAATTCATTACATTCATTAATTATTCATTTAATACCTGTACGTTATTTAACTAAACTAACCTGGCTCTCGAACCCATAACCGAAGTACAAACAAGAAGCGTCTCAGCTAATCATAAAGTACGAGCTCGTCAACAATAACGGGAGGCAATTGATTTAATTCATAAACATAATTCATTGATTTAATTCATGTTGTTTTGCAACATTCGTTACACTAATTATTTTTAATGTTTTAAGTTTACTTCGTCTCGTTATGTTTAATTCATCTTCATCTTGTACTTATGCTTGGGTTTGTGTTGGTATGGCAGCACATTTATTACCGCACTAGTAAATAGCCCGTCAAAAATGACGGGAAAGTTATTTATTCATTTAACTCATATTGCTACGCAATATTACAGTTGAAGTATCGATTTTGGTATGAGTTTTGACATTTCACACATGGGGAAGTGGCGTTAGTTAAAACACAGTGACACTGCCACACAGTGAAAGTTTCTAGAAGATTATTGAAAGTTCTAGAAGGTTCTAGAATTCTTTCTTTACAAAAGAAAGAACCACGTGATCTATAACTGGTGAGGAGTAGTAGTAGGAGGGGAAGGAAGAGGAAGATCGTGCTCTTTTATTAGATAGGATGTTATGCTACGTTAAGGTTACGTTTGGTTTTAGTTGTCATGGTAACATTGGGGCACGGAGTGAGACAGACACTTGGCTTTTACATTGTTTAATTCTTGTTCTAACTGTTTAAAATATACTCGTGTTTACGTATCCAACGTTCAAATTAAGTAAGCCAAAAACGTATTAACGGTTTAAATGAAAAACTGGTTTACATGGTTTAAAGAATACGAGCTCAGAATTTTTAACGTGAGGCTGAATTAAAAACATTGTGTAACCAAAAAGTGCCAGAATAGGAGATTTCTATCGTTTGACTACATAAACCAAAAAGCCCTAAAACAAAACGATTTGGAGTATAAAAAACGCAAAACAAAAGAATCGTTTTCAATAGATTTCATTCATTTTCCTCAGAAAATTTATCGGATGGAATATCTACTCTTTTTTTGTTGTTAATTTCCTTCTCGTCTTCATTCTTTCTCGTCATTACGTGATACTTTCACTCTTCACACCAACCGATTTTTATCACTTTTCTTCGCACATTTGGCTTTTCAGTTCAACCATTATTTGTTTTTTTTCCGGACCCAATCCATTTTTTTTTATCCCCAAACTTTTGGTTCATCTCCACGTTTTTTTTCTTTGAAAGAAGAGGTTAACATCAGTTGCAACGTTTCAGCCACAAAAATTCCATTAACTTTCTACTCTAACGTCGATCCAAGAAAATCGGAACCAATTCGATCCCATTATTCTTCATATCGGAAAGAGAATTAAACCAAGAACCATCGTTAAAAAAATGTTGTAGTATACTATTTTTACCTTTCTTCAGATGTAATACGGTACTTGATTGATTATAAAAATAACTGCATTAGACATCTAATAATAGAAAACTTTTATTATTATTGTAAGTCTTAATTCAGAACTTGAGATCCAGCAGTAAGTACCGATATAAGTTTACTTTTGCTAAGTTAATACTACAATTTTGACATAACGTAATTGTCTTTCAACGTTACTTTATTATCTCCCTAAAATTAACTTTGTGATTTCAAATCTTACTCAAGACCAAGTAGGCTAAATAGTATAATATGGTAATGGTTTCCGATCATTAAAATGATGAACAAAGTTTTGAATGCCAATTGGTGCCAATTAATGAATTCTATCTGTAATTCAATTTACTAACTATAATATTGAATGTAAAAATCTAAAATATTACAGGAAACGCAACAATGCATACCGGTACCATTCATTCAAAAAATGTGTTTTAAAAATACGGTTTTTTTATAATATTGTATCGTTTATTGTGAAAAACGATGACAGGTTTGTAAAACAGATTAGTTACTTTTTCAGTTACATAGGAGCTGACATCTTCTATAATAATTCGTTTGGTTTGTGCACTTCATGGTTGTGTGCACGCATTGTGAAATGTAGAAGGGTGACTTTTTCCGCCTTCCCCTTTGCTTTACCCCCTGCACATAAGGTGAAAAAACTGGGTTGAAGAAATGAAGGTCCCTCAGTGAGGGACGACTTACTCATTTATATCAATTTTATATACACTTAATGTTACTTACCTACCTAAATCATTACATATATAATGAAAATCCTACTTTATATTTACCTTAATATTTTATTGATTGAGAACTTTGGCGACCTTATAAGAGGCCAGTCCGTTAGGTCGCCATTTTCTATGTAATTGATGTTTTATCTATTGCAATTGTTTCTTGTTCAACTATAGCTTTTCATCACCTCAATTTTTGCAATACATTGCAACATGCTACTTTATAAATGTATACGATTGTCAACCACATTGAAATAAACATCTTGAAATGAAATGAAATCTGAATTTGCTAACGTTCAGTCCTTTTTCCAACAGCTTCGAATTAGCAGCCTGTCTAATTCGAATTTAACTTTTAACTCATATTGAGTTAAAATATTAAATTACTGTGACGAATGTTTCGAAGCAACATAAGTTGAAATTGCATAACTAAAATAACTAAAACTGCATAATAACTAAAATAAACTTTCCCGTCATTTTGACGGGCTATATACTAGTACAACAATAAAAACCTAATTAAACTACGTACCTATGTCAAAAGCAAGTTACTCTCTCTGTCCATGGAACAATGTTCTCAAGTAAAAACACTTAGCACACAAGTAAAACCATAATAACGTGAGCGTAAACAGACAGAATAGTATCCTCACGTGCTATTACTATTTTATTTCCCACTCCATAACAACTAAAATATTACAATTATTGCACTGTAATAGATAAAAGACAAAACGTTTATCCGAAATAAATCATTGTAAAAAAAAATACGACAAAATATAAATGATAACAAAACCATTGTACAATTGTACGTAACATCTATAGCATGAATTTCAACTAGTTCAATTAATGAAACACGTTTTTTAATTTAGAAGTTCAATTAATACATATACATCGTTTTAGTGTATTTTTTTATATTGTTTATTCCTTGAAAATAACAAAGCAAATATACATCGTGAGCATCAATGGTTTCCTAAAAGGGAAGTAAACTAGTTGGATTGGCCTTTCAGTTGAATATTTTATTACATGACTAAATATAGCTTATGGCAAAACAAAGTAAACCAGAGTTACATTTTTTCTTTTGCTAAGGGAGACCATGATGATCAAGTTGATCATAAACTACATCAATTAGATGTTTTCAAAATTAAACAAGAAATAGGGAACCACTAATAGTAAATAGTTTTATACAATAATAGTAAAACACTCACTTCTGTTTGATTTTAAAATTACTTCAATTCGAGAAGCTTTTTAAACATGTTTAGTTGCTCAACAAAGTTAACTCTAACACTAACCTGTATCATGTTAATTTACTTGTACATTAAATTTAAATTAGTGGCTGAATATTCAACATGACTCGAAGGCTTTGCTTACAAACTTTACTTTTAATACATAAATCAACTGTTTTGAAGCTTCTACTGTATACAGTTTACTGTAACTTTACAGCAGAGAGACTGCATTGCATGAAAAATTTAATTTTTGTTGACAAGTGTAGACAACTTTTGTAGACAAAGTACAACAAATTTAACGATTCTAGCGAAAGTTGGAAATAAAAGATTTATTTCTACATAATAAGCGTTTTATCGTTTTTTAAAACGGGCCATTCAAAGTTGGTAACAACCATGTCATTTTTTTACACGTCAAACTCATTGAGCTCTACCTATTCACTGTGCTTGTCATCAAAAGCAGCACCACGTGCGCTTGAACAAGACGACGATCGGAGACGTGAAAATTATTTTGACAAGTTAATTAACTTTCCTGCCACTGATTAAGAAATGCCCAGAGGGTTGTTTGGGATAGCTTAAAAAATTCGATAATGAATAAATCTTTTCCCCTACTAACTAACTCTAATGTCATAAACAGTATATCACGAGCTGTCCAACTTTATTTTCAACAACTTTGTATTCTTTGTTTAAACGTACCGTTAAACTGTTTTTACACACAATATTGTAACTATACTTAACAAAAATGTATAATACAGTGGAATCCGGTTATTATAATCACAGATAATGTTGTCAATCGGCTATTGTTTTCATAACCAGTCGGTCCCGTCACACTGTTTTCTATCAATTGCCTAAAGTTACTGTGTTCTTATCAAACAGCACTAGTCACAACGTGATCATAATTACCGGATTCCACTGTATAAGTAGATATTAGAAATAAATTTTATCTAAAAAACTACAGTACAATTGAAGGCTTGCCCGGAATAACGTTGTATGTTACAATCATTCAATATTGAGATTACTATGGAAAACTGTGCCTCTTATATGGGCCTAGATAGTTTTGTCAATAAATAAACTCATACCTACTTAAACAACGTTTTGAGTAAATAGCAAAATAAGTATTCAGCAACA
>JAQIWH010003250.1:0-20713 GCA_034695005.1 Cryptops parisi | reverse complement strand
TTCCAAAAAATTTTACGATTAGTTTTTGTCCCTACGGGATGCAACATTTTTAAATAAAAAAAAAAATAAAAATGTTATTTAACACCTTTTTAAACTAGGCTTTTCAAATCAAATAGTACAATACTACGTATTTTAAACCTCATCCAGCTAGAAGACTCTACGTTCTTTATTTTGATCGCTGGATTACGACTAGATTGAATCTAGCAGCTATTGCATACCGTATAACTTATTGTTATTGTTAGCAGTTTTTATTGTCAGTTATTTTGATTTGATTTGTCATTTTGTTTTGTATTTTTTAACTGCTTTTTTATATGGGATTAAGTTTTGATCCATTGCGACAAATTTAAGTCGCTTACTTGTCAGAAAAATGCTAATTAAAATTGAAGAATGAAATTGAAAATATGCATAAAGATACAAACTAAACTTTTTATAATTTTTATATATAAATTTTTTTGTGGCAGTCATTTGTCGTTAAACTGTTTTGTTCCTTTTTAAAATGTGTTTTTTTTTATCTAATGTGCTTTTTTCTTCCCATCCATCCAAGGTATTAAGCTTTTAATCCATTTCGCACAATTCCCACTGGAAACGTTTACTTATCTGCTATTTGAAGAGATTAAATTGCATCGTAAGGCGACCTAACCGGAAGTGAGATATCTGCTCTCGGGACTGACACCACTGGGAAGTCGGATAATGACGTATCAAATTCGATGCGTGTTACTGTTTTTCTTTCGCTTCCCTTGCCTCCTTCTTACGCTTTTTCTAAGATGGTTTCCTATTGGTCGTATGATGAGCACAATGACTGCAGGAAGTTGTAAGGGATGCTATGGCCTTCTCTCTGAGTTTTTTTAATCTGATAAAAAAAAAAACTTTGAAGGGGTGGAAGTCCTGCTTTTAGTTCGAAACCATATAGATGACGTTCTTCGGGGTTCGGATCCCATTTCCCTCCATTAAGGTCTCGTTACAGGACGTATTGTGAAAAGTGACGCAAAAAAGAAGATCCAGCGTATGTGTGTGGGAGGGGGATTGATTTGGGAGTGTGGGGTGGCAAAGTGTATAAAGAGAAAATTGTATCTGCTGAGTTCAACAAATTTAGGGTAATATAGTTTGAAATGAATTCAAAAACAACAATAATTGAACATCAATAAATTAAATTCTTAAAAAAGCACAACAACCTTATTGACCGGATAAAACTTTTTGACACTTTTATGACGTTTCGCCGTTTTTCTAGAGGCTTCGTCACGTAAGGAATAAATGTCGAAACTAAGAAACTGCGATAGAGACAGAAGATCAGTTTTCACAGTAACTTTTAACCACATTTGCGCAACAACAGCGATGTCTGTGCGAACAATTTAACTGTGTCTAGTTATTGTATAGCTTAGTTATTTCTCACGTGACAAAGCCTTTAGGTGGAAAGCGAAACGTCTTAATGGTGTTCTGACTTAGTAAGATACTGAGTTATTTCCTCTTTAAAAATTTTTACTGTGGATATTGATTAATTATGTTTATCAGAGTAGGGACTTATACTTTAGTACATTAAAAATACTTTTTAAGATTATGCAGATTACGTCGATTTCTGCAATTTTCGATTTGATTTATGCGATTTTTGTTACATTATATTTATGCAAATTTCGATTCATGCGATCTTTGATTAATAATTCCATTTAGCATTTTTTCAAGTTTTGTTTCGTTTTGTGCAAATTATGCAATCTTTGAGTAATTAGACATTCGATTTATGTTAAATAATTCCATTTTTGATTTCATTAATTTTAATAATTCAATTTTTGTAGAATGTTCGATTCGATTTATGCGACTTTTGTCACACTGGACATGCAAATTTCGATTTATGCGGTTGAGCGATTTTTGGCACATTGTATGTACTATACAGTATAATCTCATAAACGTTTGTAGGTGGCAATATACATTTAATTTCCAGCTCACTCACAAATTTATAACAAAGTAACAAAGTCACTCACAAGTGAAACTAATATAAAAGGTAGTATACATAAAACTTTGAAATTTGTATTGTTAGCAAAAAAAAAGAAGTTTGTTTTGAGGTTAACATCCTTCTATGTCTACCAACTGTTTTAGGCTATAAATATAATACTATTAAAATATGAGAAACGGTGATTTGAAGACTTTTAAAAGAGCATTATAAATTTTTTAACAAGATTATACAAACGTTGATGAAACCAAAAAAGAAAGAAAGTCAGACAGGCACGTAGACGTAGTTTAATCTCATAACGTCATAGCTAATGCGAGTTAACGCACCGAGTCACGTGACCCCTCGAAGGAATTCGGGGTTTCTGAAAAACTCGGACGCGATGAAAGGAGACGGTTTAGTTCGCGGCAGCTGCCATATTGGCACCTGATTTCTTTTTCTTTTTTTTGGCCTTATATTTTTTTCTTCATATTTTTCGATATCTCCCCGTTTGCTGGAAAATTTCATTAGGGTTAAGGAGTCAATGAGGCGACGAAAGCGGCGAGTTTGTTAACGATTTTTTCAAGAACTGGACTGCCAATAGAGGCGTGTTTGTAAAAGTGTTAGTAGCAGTAGTAAGACGAGAAGATGGCGAGATGATGACTTGCAACCTTTCTTAGAGGCTTCGAAGGTCCCCCGTCTTATTGGCTATGCGTCGTGAAGAGTGTCGCGAGATTAACGATGAATATTAATGATACGCAACACGAGCGTTAACGCTATTGTGCCATGTGCAAGTAATCATTTCGCTTTAAAAGAAAAAAAATGAGAAAAAGGAGCAATTTGTTGAGAAAGTTGATGGCTTTTTTCATCACTCCCCTTAGTGCATTCGACTAAGCTGTTACGGGATTTTTCGATTTGCATTATAGGCTTTGGAAAAGTCTGCTGTATTACTTTCAACTCTACAAATCATAGGCTTTTATAGAAACGAGAAAAGACAGTCTATTACTTTCACGTGAGACATGATTTCTATGAACTGTAACAGCTTAAAAAGACCTCGTATGTTTATATATGTTTGATCTATTTCTATAGCATGTATCTTTGTACGAGGGTGGATCAGAAAATAAATTTCACTTGTGAATAAAAAAATAATAAAATGATAAAGGTAAGTAGGTACTTGGGCACCGACTGGCTTTTACAGCTATGACATTTGGCCCTCAGCTTTTATTTAAATTAAAAATGATGATGAAATGGAGATGATAAACATGGAACAGGGCTTTATGGTGCAAGAGGAAACGGGAGTCTCCCGAGAAAACCTGCCCCCGCAGTGTCAGACCCTAAACTGAACCCACACGGCACGAGAGGGAGGTGAACTCACCAACCCGAGATAAAATGATAAAGACACATTATTTACATTAGTGTAAAGGTACACCCTTTTTTAATTTATATACGTATTCGTTTAATGCCTGTAAACACTTATTAGAACGTGTGATGAATTTTTCGATACAGTTTCATTGGTTTGGAATCGTTATCGAATTTCGTTTGTCATTTTACCGAAAAAGTGGTTATTCACGTCCGGCGACCATTTGTTTGATAAAATAACAAGCGAAATTGAACCTGCAGTTTGAAGAAGACCAGAATTTGAAAATTGTACTACAATAGTTTATAATATTTTAATACAAGCAACCAATAAAGATTGGGTTATTTTAAAAGAAGTATACACTTTAAATATTTTATAAAACAAACATTATTCGGTATATCCAAACTCAGAATATAGTTTTGAGAACCAACTGAAGGTTTTTTTACAAAAAACTTTTTTTAAGGTTTTTTTTCACTTATAGATGATTGATGTGTGCATATTTAATCACATGTCATACATCAACATGGTAGTAGAAGTGTTGCCAAGTGTGCCATAACATATCTTCATCAACTTCAGTAATATCCGTTATGATACGTTACTTCACTTATTAACTAAGGAGACGGACCAAGACCTTGTCTTGGGTATATCCCCGTTTAATATAACAGAAAAAAACATATGGCGTTAGATCGGAAATTTTGGTAAAGCCATAGCCATATCACTATCGGTGCAATTTTGGTAGGCTACGTTGTGCAAATGTACAAAATTAGTACGTTATTCAGTTATGAATTGTTCATAATAACTGAAAAATTAAAGCTGTTTTTTTCTTCAAATAATAAAAAAAATAATATAAATTAATTCGAATAGTTATTATCTACAAGTATTTTTAACACCATATTTTGAACTTTTGAGCTACCCTGTACAAGTTTGCAAAAATAAAATTAAAGAGTATGTAAGAAAATTATGATAACAAAGTTGTTGACAACCATTCTGTTTTTTGTTGTTTCTTTTTTTCGAATTTATTTTTGTTGTTTCCTCCCTAGAAGCTTGTGGCTCGTTTTTTTGTTTTCTTTTCATCTATTATTTGCTTTTAGTAAAAATGATGCATACAATGAAAAAATCTGGAAACTTGAAATTTCCATAGTATTGATTGGTTTGGTTGCTTGCTGCGAACAATAGGAGAAAAAAATGAACGTCGAGTAAAATAATCTTTTATGACGTAAAATGGAAATTTTAAACTCTGCTAACAATTCTTTAAATATCTAAACTTTTAAAACGTTTTATTTTATTTTACGGTGAATACGTTGACTTACTATATTGCACCATCGACATTTAGATACTATAATGTTTAAAACGGAAAACTACTTTTCACAGATGAAATAACATAATGTGGTACTAACATTATGTAATATATAAATGTATTTTGGATAATATTAAGCTTTTGTTAATCATGGCGTATGACATTTAAATTTAATTGTAACAATATAAGAGTTTAATTTCAAGAATCGGAAATGTATAATACAAAAACTGAGCTTATACAGTATTAACACTGAAAATACAATAAATTTATAATTGCTGTGCATACTTGACTGTTGAACTTTACAAGCACATTTAATGTTACATTACACACATTTTAACACAATATTATTTTTTCCTAATACAAATAAATTGCGTTTCAGACGATAAGCCCTCAATATTAGGCCTGATTATTTTAACTTTCTGTATTGTCAGTGTATTTTACCCAAGTGGGTGCTCTCTTATTAAATAAATAAAAATAAATAAAATAAAATATTCGCGATGTTGAGATTTTTCATATCATCAGTTCGCGTTGTAGCTGGAGCAAAGCGTGCTGGGAAGCTTTAAAAGGTTCTAGGTATAGTAGCTCTAGTTATAGTAACTAAAGTTATACTCTAGTTATGACTGTTATGCAGCAAAGACTGAAAAAGTTGAAGTTATTGATAACATGTAGCTATCGCTGTGCTCAGCAGAAAAGCGCTACAAAGTTGTAACTACTGTATGCGCTGTTCTACAGCAAAGCGTTTATTTTACATTATTTGGATATCATTCGTACACTACAAGTACATACTGTAACAAGTAAAAAATGTTTTTAAAAAATATGCTTTATATATAATTTCGTTTTATGCGAATTTATATATTTGATTTATTCGATATTCGATTTATGCTAGTTTTGAGTCCATTTATTTATTCATTTTATTCGGCCAACCGGTCACAGGACAAAAGATAGCAAACAAAACACTTAAAAAATAAGAATTGCAAAGTAAAAAGCACCTGACGCAGCAGATCAACCCGAAGGCGAAATACTGAAAAATAATGAAAATTTAAGAGATGAAAAAAAAAACTTAAGCCTACAAAAAAACTTAAGCTTTTTGTATCTTTTGTATTGTCATCTTTGTTTGTGTCATATGCCTCGATCCACTAGGATTGTTTTTAGTAAAAATAAAAATAAAAAAATAAAAAATATTAGAAGAAAAAAAAAATGAACGAAACCTGTAACATTATAGGCTTCAGAAAGCAATCAAAAATTTCAATTTTGCAACTGAAATTTTCGATTTCAGCAAGTTTCGATTTATGCGAATTTAGTTTATTTAAATTTAAATTGATGTAATCTACAAGTAATGTGGTATTCAATTTAGACATGTTTAGAAAAATTCCATTCTCGAGGTTTGCAATTTTTGATTTGATTTATGCGAATTTTGTTACACTGGATTTATGCGGTTTTTGATTTATACAGTTCTCACTTTATTCGATGTTTGGTTCATTGGACTATACAACATATTATCATTTTTATTTTTTTTTCACTTTATAATGAGACACTCCGAAGAGTAAACAGTTACATAAAAACACAAATAACAAACAACAAATTTCAAGTATAAAAAATATGACTGAACAATTTTTTTTAAAAATGCTTACAATAAACATCACAATGTTATTATTATTATTATTATTATTATTATTATTATTATTATTATTATTATTTTATTTCAAACCATGGGTCCATAATTGACAAAAACACAAAACACAAAATACAAATTACAAAACTTATAATATATGATTCACATGTTTAAACAAGAGTTTATGAAACAACACAGATTGTGCTTGGAAAGCGTGTGGAAATTCAAATACTTTTTTCCTTATATATAAAGGAAGAGAATTCCATTTATTAATTCCATTCCAGTTTGTCCAACCAGACTGAGGTAATTTCTTCCAATTGAAATTTGTAAAATCTAATCATCCTAGTACTGTGATGGTATACAAAGAATTGCTGAAAAAAGTGCAATGAGTGAGAGAGAGCCTGTAAGAATTTTGGGATTTTACGTAGTCGATGAAACGTTATCAAATTTTTAACAGTTAAAATTTGTAATCGTTTACATTTATTCGTAATGGAGACATATGGGCTCTATCCAAATAAGATACGTAATAACCTATTAAAAGCAACTGCCAATCGCTGTATCCTAAAAGAAGCCGCATCTGACCATATCAGTATACCATATGTTAAAATGGATATTATTTTTGATTTAATGAAAATTTTTTTTTGTTGGATATTAAGTAGGTTTTTTAACCTCTTAACCACAAACATAATTTTGTATAGTTTACTAACGAGATATTCTATATGAGAACCGAACGTTAATCGATTATCAAAAACTATTCCCAACATCTTTACATCCTCCGCCCGATCTGGTGATCTTTGAAAATTAACACATTTTGTTTTGAGAGGGTTTAACTGCATGCCTCTATGGGTATACCATTGTTGAAGATTTTTAAAATCCTGATTTTGTAGATGATCTGCTACATGTGATTCATATTTAGGGTACGGTAAAAGTAAAAAAGTATCATCTACATACGTGAAAGGTTCGGAGTGTAGAGGTAAATCGAACAGTGAGTTAGAAACAACAGAGAACAACAATGCTGCCAAACGGCTACCTTGTACTACACCGTTATTGGATGTAATCTGTGTGTGGATAAGATCACCGATCTGAAAACAACGGTTTGTAAAATAACTGTTAAGTAAATTTAACAAATTAGATGATAGACCTAATGTAACTAACTGCTCGAGTATGGCTTGCCGCGAAATGGTGTCGTACGCTTTGGTAACGTCAGAAGCAAGAAGCATACAACGATAAGATTTATCAAGAATAGTGATGAGATTGAAATAAATTTTCAACAACATCCTATCGGCAGGTGTTTTTGGGACGACTCCATAAGCATTCGACGGTGTGGTTCGGTAAATGTGAATCCACACAAGTAAAATGTAATTTTCTAATGGCCGTCGGTAAAAGATTTCAACTGCTAAACACTACATAAGAAAATCTTTTAATTTCTATATGAGAAATGTTAGCATTTTGTAATGTATATAGATATTGAGGTCTTCTTTTCAGATGTGTAATTGAAAGATTTTTTAAAAAAATATAAGGGATGATTTGAATTTTGTATTCCATTAGCCACATGACATAAACGTGTGTAGCTGATCAATTTTTTTATAGTCAACAGCTTTTTGATCTTTAAAAAGAATGTTATATTTTGGTACAGACTCAAGCCAAAAAGTAAGCAAACATGGCGATTAAAAGCAGCCTGGTGAGAGTATCACTTCATAGTGAGGCTCCATAAGAAATGAGTGACATATAAGTTTAGATTTGAGATACAAAACTTTTTCTTTTTGAGTAAGAGTGTTTTTAATTCTTTTGGTAATATATAATTGCCTGTTTATCTTTAGAGTAAGTTTTTCCACATGTAGAGAAACGGAGATGTTTGGTTCTATCCAGAGTTCCAGTATCCTTCCTTATATGGTCCATTTCATCCATAGATTTGACATTGTAAGAATTTTAATTTTTTGCTGGTTCATAAATAAAGAGAAGAACTCCATTTATTGAGAATATCCAAATCATTTCTAATATGAAATGTTGTAACGTGGCTTTCATATTTGGGATACACAATATATATTGCATATCCATTGCATATGTTTCCATTCTTCATATAAGGAATACGATGAATAACTCTTGTGGTGGCATAAAATTGTAGTGGCATATAATTTTCTTTTGAACACTTTGTTCATGCTACGTTCTTACTTGATAATTTTTTTCGACTCTGCAGCTCAGTCGGTTTTTCTGGTGTCATTACACGAGTTGTTGTATTTTCAAACATTTTTCAACCTAAACTATCGTTTGCGTATTTGTCTTAGGATTTTGGCACAGATCCTGAAAATGTCACTAAGCGTTTTATGCCATGTCCTTTTCACGACTTTTCGTTCTATCTCGGTTTAGTGGAGAAAGGGCTCTGGACAAATTGGGACAGCGGCCCAGACGAATGGGGGTATTGCGGGTAAACCTATCGGTAACCGCTGCTCTAATCCAGCGTAAAACTCCGTTCGCTCGCTCTTGCAAAGTGGGATGGATTTGGCATTTAGGAAAAGGTGGTTCGATCGATGGCCGATCTGTCTACTACAACAGCTATTAATACGGTAGCCGAGCGTGGCCGATGGCTCCAATTCGTAGCGTTAACGCCAAATTAACCGTTGCACATTCTTTCCCTAACCACGACCCGATTCCCTTCGAACCGATAAAGGCTTCACTTTTCAATCGAAAATTTATGCATTTCAAAAATCGTTTCTGTTTTCAAAGACTTTCGTCCCAAACGGTGCCGAAAGCAACTCTTCCAGGAAAGCTAATTAGCGACCTTTCATGTTTGCTTTGTTTTGATATCAATAGTAATTCAATGTAGAAATACCGCATCACGATTGCTGACCGGTTTGGTTTACCAAACTATTTACTACTGCAAATTTTTTTTGATAAAGTGCTCAATTCATACATAAGGGGAAACTAATCGAAAAAATTAGCTATAACCGTATAGTTTATTTTTATACGTTACCGGCAAAGATATAAAAATTTAGAAATTCTATAGATTACTTGTCTTATTTTGGCAAAGTATGAAATTAGCATTGAGATAGTTACGTTAGCTAAGATTTTTGGTTTTATTTAAATTTAAGCCTAAACTCTAAACTTAGGCTTAAAAGTGTTTTTTTTTAAAGCAAATAATGTAAAATAACCAACATTAATTTAAATAATTGAATACATATTGTTATTTCATGCTTTGCTCACCAAAAAAGGCATTCTGTAAAATGCATGGATTCTATACTTTGCCGGTAATTATACCGTATCGTATAACGTGTTATGTGTTTTCAGTTCAGGAGAATAGCCTACTTGTAAGATGATAACTAGAAATTCTGATTGTTAATTTGTATAAATAAACAAACTAGGCCAATGTGTATAAAATAAATGTCAACCTTCAATAATGCACCAGTACTTTTAATTAACTATTATATTTTGTTGAATGTAAACATGCATACACTTTCTTAAAAAGTTAAAATCTTAGTTTTTTTCATCACCCACTTTTTCTTAACTTCACATTTTGAAGCACGATGTAAAAAGTGGTAGTTTGGCAAATACGTTAAGAGTTAGGTATCGGGTAGTTGGTAAAAAATAACAAAAAATGGTGACTGTTTTTAATTTTATTTTTTTAAGCAAACTTAACATCATCACGAAAAATTCACAAAATACGCTTCAAACTTTGTATTTGACGCATTTGAAAACTACAAGACACAATGAGAACATTTAAATAACAAAACGTTAAAGATTCTTTGAAACAATATTTGCATTTTCGTGAAGTGGTGGCGACTCTGAATACTTCTCGTTTTCGGAACCCCATTCACATTAGCGTATACTTTAAGAATCCTAGTCGGACTCTGTAAACACGAAAAAGGTAGAGATGTGTAGTTTTTCACTGACAGGCTCGTTGCGTTGCATGCAAAATGAATGATAGGAGTCAACGTTGGCTACTAGTTCCTTCAAGCTCGTTCGGCTTGCTCACCTTGATGTCGAGGATCAAGAGAGTCTCCATGGTGCCCATGAAACTTAGATGGCGTTTCCAGGCCTCAAATCCATCACAAAGTGAATCTTTGAAGAGGTGAAACGTTCAACCCAAGTCACACACTTTGTTTTCAAAGTTCAACAACTCTCACTGTGCTGCTTTTGCGTCATTCACCCTTAATTTTCATACGTTGAACATTCCACTTTTTCATATTACTGTACATTGAAAGTTTCACTTTTTGGTTGATTATTATGAAGTTTCAATTTAAATACTGAACATTAAATTTTTTGTTTTCTTTTAATTGAAGGGCCTAGTGTAAAATGGTGTTAAGTAATATTTTTGTCAAAAATGACTTAGAAGCATTTTCAAATGTGTTAAGTGCAATTCTATCTCCCTAACGCATAATTTTGAGTTAAACAACAATTTGTACAAAGATAAAGGGGCTGGACGACAAAATAATGAAAACACCACTGAAATTAACGCTTCTTATTTTTAATAATATGGAGTTAGCTACCCTTTAACATTAATAAGCGTTTGAATACTTTGACGAATTGATTCATACAGACAGTGTGTAAACGAATTTTGGCTCATTCTTCGCCGTGGTCTTACGCTTTTTTTGACAATATTTGCTTTACCATTTTGTTGCTGAGCTTCTCTTTGCGTTTGCTATTACTTTTGTCAGAACTTGTGTTTCCTTAATTTTCGTACACAGTAATGACCTAAGAAACAGTTCCTTTGGAAAGATTAAACATTTGAGTGGATTTGTTATCAAAGAACCAGCCGAGGTTAAATAGAAAAACCAGTGAATTAATTCTTTGAAGTATTGAAACGGTTATTAATGTTAAAGGACTAAGACAATCGGACAATAAAGGACAATAACTAGTTATAACATTCAACGGTGTTTGCATTATTTTGTCCAACCCCTGTATTAGTGCAAGAAACGTGACGTGGTCCATAGACATCAAGGCAAGTTTTTATTTTTATTTTTTATTTTTTCATAAAACAAGTTTCACAAATCGATATTAACAAAATAAACATAACAATTAAACAAACACTAGTCATTAAGTTCAGCTCTTTAACCGCGTTTTCCTCTAAATTGTAAAAATGTTACTTAACATCCTTTAACATCAGGCTTTCAATGTATATATACGAATTCATTACTCGGCCAATCAAAATGCAGTTTGGTTATGGTCATGTGATCACACTGCCTTCCGATTGGCGAAGTGATGAATTCGAATGGAAATTTGGATACGAATTCGTAACGTGACAGTCCCTCTTTAATTGTCAAAATTTATTACGTGAATATTAAAAAATAATCGTAAATATGTTATCCGAAGAAAATTTACCCTGGTGTTTGACTAAATAAATGGTTCGCGTACGTGTGGTTTTCTTGTCACGTGACTTGTAATTAATTGAAGTCCTGCGAAATTCCTTGTGTCGAGTTTTCGTTTTTGTTTACCAAAATCGAGTTTTGTGAAAGGAGACTTGTTCTTCATTTGCACTTAATTATTTTTTTAATTGCATCGATGTTGGAAATTTTTTCGTACTATTTACTCTAAATCCACCTTCTTAATAACATGATCCTAACCTGATAAAAACGAGCTTTTCGATGAAGAAGCGAGAAAATAAAAAGACTTGAATTACGAATTATTTTTTCTTAAAAAAAAAATTGCAAAAAAAGAAAGAAAGAGAGAACCGTTCTTTGTCACGGTAGGCGAAGGATTATATCACGGTTAATTAAACTCTTACAGCGTGAATATTTCTTGTCGCAGCGCCAACGAACAATGGAAATGACTTGCCTCCATTCAGACCTTTAATGATCTGCTTGTGCTCTATTGTCACGCGCTTTTGCACACGTCTCCAATGGCCTACTGATACGAAAGAGAAACCTCCAAATCCTGATTTTTATGCAGACTAAGTAGTACTAGTATAATGAGTACGTAAAAATGTTTTTAATGCTCAGGTTTTTAAAAAAATATATATTGCTATTTTTTATTACGCAATGAACGGACTATGGGTTTGATTAGCTTATGCTGTGACTAGAATATTTCGTCGTTTGTTTTCTTTCATTTGGTTATTTTGTATGTTGTATTTTATTTATACCTTACTATTTTTAGTTTCTTGTATTCTTTTTATCATGTTAGTGTTGACGACAATTTTTGGTGGCGCAGGTGTTGAGGATTACATGTCAGCAAATTTCACATCACAATGTAAATGAAAAAAACAAACTCGTTTTTAGCTAGTTTTTCATTTGAAATAACACAAGAAAGACAGATTTTTTGGTTTTTCAATACATTTTTTACTTTTCATCATAAAACTAATTTCTATATGATGTATACATTTGCATTACTGTGCTTTTTTTTATGTCGAACGCTAATGTATCCTTCACATTCAGAGGAATTGTTTTTGTACGCTGCTTGACATTCACCTAAATTTGAACAGTTTTTAATACTTTAATAATAATAACACTAGTAAAACCCGTCAAAAGAGACAAAAAGTTTAAAATAACTTCTGACGGTGAACCTTCCTAGATTCGTGAATGTAATCACGAACATAAATCACAACAATAAATATACAAAACTAAGTTTTAACCTACAACCACCGGTATGAGGGCGTCACATGTCTATAGTTTAGGTTAGTTAAATTAAACAAAAATTTATTTATTTTATGATTAATGATAAAATTGGTTGTTTGTTTTTTTATAACTAAAGTGATTTATATACTCATACATAGGCACCAGTTAAGGTTAGTTAAAAAAACAACATCATGACACAGCCGTGTTAGTCAGTGACTGTAGGTTAAGAAAATACAAGTATCCTAATGTGTACTATTACAGTGGAATCCAGTTATAGTCACAAAAATGTTATTGATCTGCTATTGTTAGCATAATCAATCGGTCCCAAAATACTTTTTTATCCACTGTTTAAACGTTATCAGCCGGTTATTGTTATCAAATAGCACTGGTTCCAAAGTGATCATAATAACCAGATTCTACTGTGTAAATAACAATTATTTAATTTAAACAGACAAATCAAATTTTTCTCAAAATGCAGTACAGATATGGTTAAAATTTTATGCGAATTTCCCATATGCGATTTAGCTATGTCTACTCAGATCTTCGTTATAATAGGAAATTTCGCTATTATGCGATTTTGTAAGGTGGAAAACAAGTACCGTAAAGCTTCTGCACCTGTCGCATTTCTGCCACAACGTGTACGCCACTTGTGGGACATGTGTTGCAGACTCTCATGCTGAGATTTTAAATTTATGATTTTCAATATTATGGAAATTTCGATACATACACTTTTTATATATACAATGCGAGACTTTCGAAGAACGTAATGCTTGCGTATATCGATGACTATACCTGTAGTTTCATAGTGTAGTTCAGTAGAAGATTTAATTTTTACGCGCAAGTTTTTATTTGTTTTTAGGTTTACAAACGAAATTCTGTACTTAGCTACAAATACTTTACAAGACGTAGGAACATATAAAATAAATACTTTTTTTTAAGAATACTTTTTGTTATTTTTTGTGCTGATATCGTACACTGTAAAACAAACTTACAATGATATTATTGAACATTTTTAAGTACCAATCCCAAAAATGATTATCTGACGTTATGATATTACTTGATTGATTAGCTAGTATTATAGTTTTTATTTATTTTTTGATTTGTTTTTATCTAATAGCACTTCGAGTGTGTAACGGCACGTTTTTATGTATTTAGCGTATATGAAAGCCAACTTTGTTGAAATAAAAACATGAAGTAAAAACCACAAGCTAACAAGCTATATCATGAAAACCGATAATAAAAAAAAGTTGTCCTTTTTTTTAAATAAAAACTTTTTTCGGTATATTTTTTCTCTTTTATAAAAACTTTTTTCCACCCTTCATAATCCATGTCTTCTCCTCATCTCTTCATTACTTGGAATTTTGTATTTCGAGGGATCGAAAGTTCCAATTACGTGGCATTATCAATCAATGATGAATAGAAGAAGAGATTTATGCATAATTTATCAAGACACGTTTTCGAAAATCTGCCATTGACATTCTCGTACTTACTTGTCTAACTTTTCTTTTTTTTATATATATATACCTTTTTTTTTCCTTTGGCAATGGAACAAAATTTTAGTCTTGCACATGAGGCTTTATCAGGGGCTGAAATGCGAGATTTCGATGGAGAAAAAGGGTGGGTCGAAATCGATGTCTTTTCAAGTCTTCTTTTTAGGCTTTAAAAACCAAGGATCCTGACAAAGATTGATGACTTACAAAAATGACTTTTTTTCCACTGTTTTTTTTTTTATACTTGTAACCCTCTTTCCTTTACTTGCCATTACTTTTTTATTTTTTATTTAAATATATAAAGTAGTTCTTTTTTTTAGATTTATATTTTTTCGCACCATGAAAATCACAGCGTCGTTGTGATATAATCATTTTCTTGAATTGGTTTGGAGAGATAAAAATAAGCGGTAAAATTTTTTTTTAACCATTAATTTTGTAAAAAAAAAATCACATTAAAGGGTTTTTTCATGAAAGTTTATATTTAATTAATTATATTTTTTTATTGTGACCGTTGAAATATCCTGCATAAAGTAATTAACCTTTCATGGCTAAAACATGAAGCAAACTGATCGACAACATGAAATAATGACTAGAGAAAATTTATGATGTTCTAAATCTAAACATTAATTTTAAAATTTTTTGCTTGAAACATACAATATATTACATGAAATAGGTTTATGTATTTCCGAACAAAAAAATAATTTTTTTTTGTGGCGATAACAAGTAGGTCTACAGTATGACGGAATTGAAGGACCTGGTGTAAAAGGATGTCAATTAACATCTTTACAATTTCGAGAAAAACACATTTAAAGTTTTGAACTTGCCTCGCTGTCTATGGGCTATTTCACACTTCTTACACTAAAATCTTGTTCCTTCGGTTAAAATTATGTATTAGGAAGGTAGAACTGCACCTAACATATTCAAAAATGTTTCTAAGTTATTTTTGACAAAACTGTTACTTAAGACCTTTTTACACCAGGCCCTTCACTAAATCGTTTGGTTTCAAAAAACAAAAATTGAGCCTTATTCATTCACTAAAATAAAAAATTTACAAACAAGTGGAGTTTTGTTATTGGAAAGGCTCGTGTGTGGTTATACAAAGTGGCGCAAGATTACACAACAATTTGAACAGTTAATAACTATTTTTTTTTGTTTTATTTAATATTTTAATGTTATTTTTAACAGAAAACTTAATTAATTTATGATGAAAAATTCACAGCTGAGCAATTTTTATAATGTTTGTTTTAATTCTACTAAAGTTGTACTGCAATGGAATCAAATACTATTCACTGCATGACTGAAAAATACTTTGAGAAATGTGTTTAGGTTCAACATTGTGAAGCCAAAAATTGTCATTTATGTGATATGATTTTTCTTACGTAATTCAATGAAAAATTCTATTAAGTTAATCTATAAAAAAATTGCCAAATAATTAACTACTATTTAAGCTGTAGTATGACTTTTGTGCCACTCTGTATTAACGTCATTCGTTGGTATTTACTATTTATTTGTATATTTGTTGTACGGTAGCTTTATTGTTGATCTATATCTTAATTTGTGTTTTTCTTTTCCAGGTAAGATGAACCTTGCAGATATATATGTCTATGTGCAGTACATATAAACAATTGAATAAACAATTGTAATTTCAAGTACATGATGAAACTTATGCTGTTATACCATTTAGGTAGGTTTGACATATATGTTTATTTTTTAATCATGAGTGATCAAAAAATGTCATCAATTAAATATTTCAAAATATAATTTACTAGGATAACTTTAATGATTATTTTTAACGAGTTATTTTCGTGGTAAAAATGCACAATTTTTTTATATTGCTTAAAAAAAATTTTTAAAACCTTTTTAGTTAATTACTGCCTCCAAATAAAAGCTATAAATAGAACGGTTAAATGAGTACGAAATAAGTCAACAGGGGTCGAAATTAATGAGTTTTTTCTGCCTATGTCTGCTGCCGCAGGAAATCGGTGCCATAAAAGCAATGCACGTTCCATGTACTTTGTGTATACAAAAGATTTTATGTACTTTTTGGGAGAAGTGAAAACACTTTTAACGATGGTCTGATACGCGTATTTTTATATTAAACATTTCGTGTAAGCTAATTAGAGTCTAGATTTATGAACACCATTTAAAACGGAAATTACTGTGCGATTACTATATCAACATTTTAGTCCTTTGATTCTTTTCTAAATTTAGTCGAATCACTTGATTTTGGCTATTTTTAAAAAGATTATAATTTTTCCGCGTTTTTTATATTTTCATTTCCGATAGGACGTACAAAAAGATTGAGAACACAGTAGATAACCGTTTAAGTTAATGATAGGTAGGTCCTGTATAATTATTAGCTAACGGTAACGTTACATTTCCTCCCCAGGAGTTTTCGAATGTGACCAAATGATAGGTCGTAAGCGAAATATTAATAACAGTCATAAAGTCCACTAATAACTAACCTGGTTTGATATGATTAAATAGTTTGCTAATAAAAACTAAAAAACAAAGTAGGTCGCCAATATAATGCCGACGTTAACGTCGACATTAAAGGATTTGCAATGGGTTTCTAAAAACACAAAACGATGTGTTCAGTAGATTTAAACGGCTCGTAATGTAATTTAGTCTGATTTTGTTGAATTTTAGCACATTGATATTGCAAACGTAATAACGTTTTTTACGCAATGTTATTGAAACTAGAAATATAGGATCTACTTGTAACTATATAAATCAAAAAATCTTTTTATGTTCACTGATTTAAAACTCTTTTTTATATTATATTATTTTATTTTATTTTATTTTATTATTGTATCTTATTATTCGCTTTATATTAGCTTCACTTGTGAGTGACTTTATGAATTGAGCTGGGTATTGAACGTATACTGGCATCTACAGACGAAGTGATAATACCGTAGTCCAATGAACCAAAAATCGCATAAAGTGAGAACCACATAAGTCCCGATGTAACTAAAATCACACAAATCGAAAACTGAAATAAGTCCAATGTAACACAAATCGAATCAAAAATTGAAGAAATGGAAACTGGAATTACTCGAAACTCGGATAAATCGAATATCACGTTAGTCTTAATTAGAATATCTCATTTTTCTAGATTAGCATAAATCGAATTTCGCATAAATTGAAATTTGTATAAATCACTTGCAAAAATCGAAAATAGTTACTCAAAACTCGCATAAATCAAATATCGAGTAACTCAAAAATCGCATGAATCTAAATTTGCATGAAGTGAAATCATAAATATAGCGTATCCTTACAAATAATTTTTAATGTAACAATCAATTTTTAATGTTTTTTTTTTTAAATTCATTTTTAATCATTTTTATGTACTGGTTATTTTCATATAGAAATTTTTTTTGTTTCTTTTTAATACACAGTGCAATCTATTTAGAAATGTTAAAGTCATGTATTGTACACTTTTTAAGTGGGAAACATTTGAAGGGGATTCGGGTGAATCTTTGTATAGCCTTTTTAAAAACAACATAGCATTTATATCATATTTAGCTATTAAAGTACGGTGTGGTAATAATTTATTAACGCTAATAATCAATATTCAATAATAACAGTTGCACAAATTTGGCATGATCAATACGACTGTGGTTTATTGTACAGAATAATAAAATTCGTGACATTAGGTTTAAAGGAGAAGTTCTCCAACTGGTGATGGAGAAAGACATTCCTCTTATTTAAATAACCTTTTTCGTTCAATATGAATAGGTTTCTTGCCATTGGAGCTTTTAGAGAGGTGTGTTTGGGGTTTGTCCTTACAGAGATGGACAGTCATTAAGATTTGAAGATTTCAGGTTTTGGTGTGACTCGGGGGAAGTAAGGCCCTGTTTGCAAATCTTGATGGTCCAGCCTTCTCTCCACCCACGACACCGTCGATAAATATTAGCCGTCCGACAAAATGTTCCTGGTGCCTTGGAAAAAGGTAACAAACCGTCACCATAGCAACAACCCGACATGGAGAGTGAGAGGGAAACAGATGAAGGGAAAAAAACACATTGTCGTGCCTAACGGGGAAACAAGGAATACTCTTGGGACAGAACACACACAAAAATAAACAAACCTACTCAAGAGATGGTGGATGTTGAAAGTTATACCCTAACAATGTTCTATGGAAGAAGGAAAAACTTGTAAATAAAAATAAAAAGAGGGGGGTATTGTTAAGGTGTACGGTATAGGTCGGATGTACTTTAATGGCAATGAAAGGCGCATAAATCAATTGCAATTAGGACGAAAACAAACAGAGTGCGCTGCGGGGATCGATGGAGGCGCCTACTGGTGGTGGCACCAAACTGCAGGCTTTGGCTAGAGGAGTAAGAGAATTAGGTGTTTGTAGTAAGATGAATGGCGATGAAAGAATTGATAGGGGGGCCCGAGTTAACGCCTTCATTTGCACTCCCTCTCGTCAACTTCTCATCCTCCATTTAGGAGACTGATTAGGTTTCGGATTTTGTTGTTTACGGAATTAACGTTTTGTGAGGATATTTTTCAGGTTTGCGGTGAAGGTTGGTAAAGTCGTTGTGTCAAGAGCCTTTTATACAACTCCTGGACAAAAGTATGGAATGTATTACACTATACATTATTTTACAAATTTGGTCATAATTTTCGTTTGAATACATATTTTTCAGTGCGATTTGTCTTTATTATTCTTTAGTAATGTCCTCTCAATATATTTGTGTTGCACAATAAAGTGTAATTAGTGCAATTAGTCAAGACATGGCAGTCGTTGGAATATATTCCATACTTTTGTTCAGGGGTTGTATTAGAAAAATATGAGTTTTAAAGACGAGGTATACAGGGTGTCTGAAAAATAGCTAGAGTCGCAGTAATTGCAATTTTAGCAATATTTATACTTACTAGCTCCCTCTATTTTAGGATTGTCAATAAACGCAAAACTTAAATATGTAAATTTTGTTAAAATTTTAACGTGTAAATTTATCATTTTGAAAAAGTGTTCTATCAATCTACGTATAAATTATGTGCGAGTATTTGTATGTATCTTTGTGTATGTTAGCGTATGTCTTATGTCGTATGGTGACAATATTTCACATGGCCAAAATAAAGGACAAACAGAAATGCTTTTAAGAATGCGCTTTATGCGAATTTAGATTTATGCGATGTTTCAGTAAGTCGATATTTGATATGCAACTTTTGAGTAATTCTATTTTCAATTTCTGCAAGTTTTGATTTATACGAATTCCAATTTGTGCAAATTCGATTTATGCGATTCTCGCTTTACGCTTACTTACAAATGACGTTAATATAAAAAGAAATCTTGATTTGCTCATCACCTCAAGTAATCACGAGAAAATAAAATAAAGGACAAAATCGAGAAAATAAAGGGCAAAACAAAATAAATGAAGGTAAAGGGGCACTACTGTAAAATGAAGGACAGTCCTTTAGAATAAAGGACTTATGATCATCGTACTTATGTGCGGATAAAACTTGTGAAATTGAATTTTCAATGATTTTAAATTTTCAACAAATGTCAAATTCTTCCTTGTCAGTTTAAAAACTATTTTTACTTGGATTACATTATGTGTAAGGTCTATAAAACAATGGTACTCGCCCGGTTGAAAATCGTTAACTTTTGTTATAATATGGAATTCAAGTGAATAAAACTTTAATTTATGTCAGTAATACTGCTTGTTGGGAGAAGTGGAACTACTCTTATCGAACTTTGCGATAGAAAGACGGTATTAAAATCGATGGCCGTTGCTATTTTTAATACCTTGAGTTTTGCTGTGAAGATAGTACGGTACTTTACGAAGGATTAGGTATGTGTGTGTACATGGGTGGGTGTTGGGCAGTTAACATCTCGCCAGCGCTGCACGGGTGGGTGTGTGGTGTGGGTGGGTGCAAGTACATTCCAATTGTAAAGAGGGCCGCCCAGAGGAGGGAACGGGTGTCACGCATAACTTATAACGAGAAATTGAAGCTGCTAGTTTGGCTTTCGGAAGCACAGTGTGTGTTTGAACCGTTTAATGATTTTGAACGAAGTCGTACTTTCGATTTTTGGATTTTGCCAACGCATCGAAAAAGTATAGGAAGCAGTATAGACAACTTGTGCTTTTTTTGTTTCTTTTTGTTGCCAAACGTGTATAATAATAATAAAAGTTTAATAAATATATTTAATATATTTATAATTATATTTATATCCATTTTTTTATAATTAAATTTATTTAATCCATTTTGAATAAGAAAGCAAAATTTAAAAAATTTAACTCTTCCACCTTCCGTTTAACACTAAATTTTTACTTATGCACTGAACTTCCCTGGTAAAAATCATTTTACAACTTTTTTGAGAGTACATTTTTTTCGCTTTTTGAACATTGGTGACCGTTTGTACGGTTTACCCTGTATATAAATAATATTAGCATGATCCCCTACTCAGAGCTGGGCACAAGTCAGTTAATCAGTTAACAGTTAATTAACTCAGTTAAAAAAGTCGGTAACTTTTTAACTTT
>JAQIWH010003249.1:0-20721 GCA_034695005.1 Cryptops parisi | reverse complement strand
TTCTTTTTGTTTTTAAATAAAACCTTTCCTTATTATTCTCAACTCAATAAAAATGCAAATTTTAACGAGTAAATTACTTCATTTGGTTTACAAATGGACAATATTTGTCAGGGATATCACTGGGAAATAGTCAGGAATTATCAGGGATATACACTTCAAAATTTGAGTGGGAACCCTGCATTAGTTTTTCTCAAGTTATCTGTATTTGATAATATTACGATTTGAATGTTACCAAACAATACTACTGGTATTTAGATGTTATCAGAATATATTTGATAATAACATTAATTGTAACGAATATTGCGAAGCAATATGAGTTAAATTAATAAATACCTGTAACGAATGTTGCCAAACAATATTAGTTAAAACGATAATTAAAGTAAAAAAAAAAATTTCTTTCATTTTGACGGACTGTATACTACTAGTAACATTATAATTGGAGTGTTATGTTTACTGCAAATATTCTTAACATACATTATTGTACAAAACGGACGTATACAGGGTGGTTCGTTGATATCTGGCAAAACTTTACAGGGTGGTAGGGGACACCAAAACAAACACACAAAATGGCCACGTGAACTTATGATTTCCATTCGCATGGTTTGTTTGTTTGTTTAGGTGTTCCCTACCACCCAGTAAAGTGTTGCAAGATGTTAAGAATCACCCTGTGTATTTGAAAAAACAAACAAACTGTAGAATCGAGGGATGTTAAAAACATGATGGGGGATTTTTCCTGGAAGCATATCTTTGTAGAAGGATGTTTGTTGGGTTTGTTGTGAATGACTTGCAGAATGAAGTTTGTTACGAATGGTTCAAATAAACAAAAGTTATTACAAGTACAGTGTACTTTAAAAATGTTTTTGAAGCTCATGCTTTATAGATTTGCAGGGCTATTGTTATAAAAATATGTTTTTTGAAATTTTGAATTTTGAAACAACAATGTGGAAACGTGCTACTGTATTGTTGGTAGTATAGTATTGCAATAAAGCCACTAGTTCAGGTGGTGGGGTCATTGTGTCTCCATCGGGTTCTCTGGGGTCACGGCAATTAAATGATTGGACATTTTAGAAAAGTGAAACGTACAATTAAAATTTTACGAAATTGTCTTTCTTTTGGTACTTTTGGTTTTTTGTTGCGTTCAAAATTTACGTCACGAAACTCAATTTCAACTTTTATTTGTCAGTTAAGGGCTGGCTCACACCCTCACACCTCACACTTTGTTATCGCGTTTTTAAACGATGGACCAAGGAAATGTAGCGGTCTATTTGTTGGTTTAACATGTATTGGATGAAAGTACATAGGTTTTAATTTAACCAAAATATTTCTTTTCCTGTTTTTGAACTTCATTTTGGCTCTCACGTTCTGTCAGTCTTGTGCATACATTATCCATCACATTATACAGCAGTATCGCAATTGTTATGGAGATGTGCATGAAATGGAGGTTACCTTCACGATATTTTAAAAAATGTATCTTGATTGAATTAAATGCTTTTATGTACTTTCATCCAGTATAGTCTATGGTAAATCAACAAAATAATAAACGTGTCAATACTTATGCCGTTTGTAATCGTCCGTTGCTTGGTTGAACTTCATGACCTAGGCCCAAAAGTGGATTGATGAGATGGAATCATGGAACTTGCATATATCGAACTACAGTGGAATCCGGTTATCATGATCACTTTGGGACTGGGCTGTTTGATAACAATAACCGGCTGATATCATTAAACGGTGAATGAAAATACATTGAACAATGTTGGGGCCGACTGATTATGATGTCAATAGCCGACTGATAACATTATCCGTGATTATAATAACCAGATTCCACTGTATTAATTATGGGATAATGTTTGTGTTTAATGTATAATGGGTATCGTGTCAGTGTAATATTATTTGACTAACTGGAAAGTATGACATACCAAGTCATAAAAATTCATTTGTAAATCAACATTGGTACACAACTTGAACATCTTATGTACAGAACATTTTTCGATATTTGCATCAAACAGTGTATGTTAGGCATTACAGTGTAACATTTACTTAAAAAAATATATCTGTATCGAGATTACAGAAAAATATGTTGTATTAAAAACATCATGTACATAAATATTTTGTCTTTTCGGTAATGTAAACGATTATATGACAAACTAATGTTTAATTAAAAAATACTATATGAAACTTGACGAACATTAGTCCGTTGAAACAACTTGAAAGTTCAAAATGAGTTGAGATATAGGAACTGTGTAGGGATGGTATCATTTCTGATATGCACTATAATTTGGATATCGATTATATTGGAATAACAATTGCTTAGTTTGAAGATACGGAAATCTAGAATCTTAAGATGAACAGAACTAATTCAATTCACGGTCCCTTTGAACTGATATGAATATCTTGGCTCAAGTAGGGGAATGTAAGTGAAAGTTCTAGGTTAGATTAATCAATAATCAAGTATTTTCTGTGAATGTTTCTTGGGTACACTATAAGCTATTGTATCAGTTGTACTAGATTCACTATTGTACTAGTTGTTGATTTTGATGCCATTCACTCTCGCAGAACCGATTTACATACAGGTTGTCAGCACCAAAAAATCCAAGTAAGAACATCATCCACAAGCTATTGGAAGATGAATGGTATATCCTGCTTCAGCAACACACCATTGATTGTCTTCATTTTCACATTAAGAAAGGTTCAGAACACATTGACACTGACATCTCCGATGATTCATGAACAAGATGGAGGGAGTTTATAAAGTTTACAAACGAGAAACTTGTAGTATCACAGCCATGTGGATTTTAGAAACATCACGAGTGTTTTCACTTTTCATCTTAAGAAGCATCTTTTTCGACGGCATTGTTTTTACAGTAGCAGTATGGTCGTAAGTGGTGTTGAGTGTCCATGATACACGCAGCAGCTTTTCCATATTTGTTTGTCCTGCTGATGTCACTGCCATTGATTGAGTAACTATCTGTGTTCACGTCGTACCGAACCGTTGCATCAAAGTGACCATTTCCAGGTTTTGTTCGTATCTTCAGTTGATACAACTTCACTGTGACGGCAGTGTGGTCCGATAGATCTGCTACGAATCCATCGTAATCGGAATTTTTCTTGAAGTGAAGTAAACCTAGAAAGTGGAAAAAAACTTTTATTTGAAATATGCTTTGTGAATTGAGACTTTCTGCAATCTTCGTTATACACGGTTTTTGAGTTTGAATTTTTGTTTTGTTTTGATTAGTACAGTATTATTGGCGATAAATGTACAACTTTTTATTTGGTTTCAACTTTGTGACCATGGTGGTATGTCAAATGTAATTGAGGAGTTGGGTGGAATAACCGCGCAACTCAAAAAAAAATTAGTTTTGAAAAAAACTTCTGGCATCTTCAAATTATTAAAAAAAAAAATTCCTGTCTCACGGCATATTTATAGAAGGAAAATGAAAATGAACAAAGCAAATCTGTTAATTTCAGTTGACAGGTCTTAAGTTACGGGCTAATTTAAAAATGCTATTACTCTTATTCCAAATATCGTGCTAATTTATAAATGCGTTTACACCGTTTTTCCAAAGATTGATATCTTTTCGATTGTTTTGGAAGTGAAACCAGCGAGAGAAACAAACACGAAGTGAAGCAACAAAAAGAAAGAAATCACAAAAAAATTCAGATTTACAATAGTCTCGTTCCATGTTCTTGCACCAAAAAGTCCGAAAGTGCAAATTATAAGCAACCCAATGTCTTTATGATGTTATTTTATTTTATTTTCTAATAGAACGATCCGGCGGGATCACTAAAATTGCATGTGATACTTTTTGAAATTTACAAATGATTTAAAATAGGTTCACAAATGAACCATATATTGACTAATTAGTCAAAATTAAAGAAAATGTACATGATAGTAAAGAAAAATAACAATGATTGGTTTTTTGTCTAAAGATTAATTGCCCCAACAGCAACCTTGTAAGCTACAAACAGCTCCTGGTGTAAATGCGCAGTTGTTGATCCTCGTATGTGTCCATAATGGCCATGGGAAAGGGAAGTGGTCAGCCTCCTTATCCTCACAGGTAAAAAATTCCATGTTAGGAAAGTGTTATAGGGGTAACGAAGGATTGAGATTTTATTATTTTCACGGGAAATTTGGTATTTGTAATTTGTATTTAAGCGGTTATGGGTTGAAGTTGTGTATACTCGCGTATAATGATGTAGTGGATAATTTTGGTTGGTAAAAAACTGAGGAAATTCACGAAGTCCATAAAACCAAATTAATTGAGTATGTTCAAGGATTTACATTTGCTTGAAATCGATATATATGTAGACCAGCCGAAGTGTGTTCTTAATAATCGATTATAAGCTACACGAACTTTGTTGATCATGAATTTGCGAGCATCAGCCCATAATAACACTCCGTATGTGACGATGGGAATAAGTTTGGTGAAAAAGGAAGCTGTCGGCTACCTTGCTAATATAAGGAAGTGTGGCAATGAGCCTGTAAGATGGTAAACTATCACGAGGGCCACCCCGATATTTTGGGACAATGCTTGCACGTTTCCAATGGTTAGGGTAGTTACCGGTAGTAAAAATGGTTTGAAATGACTATAATAAGTGAAGGGTACTGCTAAGTGAAGTAGGACTTGTTTGTTAATCAAGTCGTTTCATAGGTCAGTTCAAGTTTGGCGCCTTTCTCTGGTTGCCCCATATTTTGAATGGGGACGATGTTAGTAATCACTTGAGACAAAGGGTTGTTACACCAGGAGAGGAATTTTTGATGGTGGGTAGTTGGGGGCTATGATTTTTTATGCTTCTCTGCACTAATTGCCATAAGGGTGAGGTTGAAATATGTTGGTGACATTGTGTTCTTTTAGCGGTGCGTATTCCATATTTATACTTCTTCCTTTTTTTCCTATAGTCCTCATGATTATCTGGGGTTGATTGCAGGCACCACTTATGGTGGGCTGTATTTTGGTCATAGAATAAAGTCTGTATAGTTGGGTTCTACCAAGTGTTATGATTAGTTCTCGCTCTTAATTGTGTGTGTGTGAGGAATGAGTACGTTGGGGAAGAAGGCCACTAGCGGCCAATTGTTTGTGGATAATTTGGTAAATGTGACTCAGTGGAATATCTGAGATTGGGAGATCGCCACAGTTACACCCATCAACTTCTATGGTGTTATTATTCGCAAATTTATCCCAGTCGACATTTTTGAAATGTAGTCTATAAAGTTTTTGTGTAGGGCTATGATTACTAATCTGATTGTTTTTTGAATGTTTAAGTATCTGTGATATAATCGAAATACATTGGTGATCTAATCCTCTTATCATTGTAAAGATCGGTGGTTGTGTAATAATATTTTCACTGATGAACATTTGGTCAAGAATATTTGCTGTTGTTTTTGTAATACGAGTGGGACTATTAATGCGCGGTGAGCAGTTTAAACCTTGCATAATATGGCTGACTTGCTCCGAGGGTTGCGAGTTTTTATTAAAAGAAATATTGTAATTTTCAAAGACAATGTTTAGATCTTGTATTTTCAAATTTTTAATTAACCAATCGGTTAATGTATTAACTGGGAAGTAGGTGGGGCGATAAATTATGGTGATCACAATTGGAAGGGGAGACAATGTAGTATTGTTTATACTTAAAATTTTGAGACCTGATTCACTATAAGTGTTTTTTATGACATATTGGAAACTTTTATGGGTAAAGAGCATTACACCCCCACCCCTGGTTTTCCTGGCTGCTCTTTCAACACTATAATTGTCCTGGTTTATGAAGGCATTATCTATGTTGTCTGTCAGCTAAGTTTCTGTAATTCCACAAATAGTGGGGCTGCTGTGATCAATAATGTGTTGAGTAGTGTCTATCTTGTTTACAATATAGACACTATGTTATAGACTGGTCGTCTAAAACGATTCAATATATGCATTTTAAGGAATAACGACGTAGGTGGATTTACACCGCTTTTCCATTTTAAGGAATAACGACGTAGGTGGATTTACACCGCTTTTCCATTTTACTCAACTGTACTCGAACTGTACATGAAGTGTAGGAACCTTTTGTAGATGGCTTCATTGTAGCGTTTAAAGGCTACAACGGCTTTTTCGACTTTTCCGTTAACTCATGTTAGCTCATTAAAATTCGTAGCGCAGCATTGGGCTTCTCCCAACTGTTGTATAAACGGCATTTTCACTTTCGCTATATTTCGCAGGATGGCAGACACTTTTTACACTTTATGGTATCGGTAAGTAATTCTCTCATACGTACACTATCATTTACACAGTTACATCACTGTTTATTAAGTAGATCGAACGACCTATTTTGGTGCATTTATTGCAAACACCCTATCTTTAGAGTCTCCAAAATTTTATACAACGAAGATTAGCTTATTTTATGTTACCTTGTGTTGGGATGTACATTTCTGCTCTGACAATTGCGTGTAGCCGAAGAACTGAACAGAAAGTTCTATGGGTTGAGGTAATGTCGTTGATGAATTGTACAATAGCTCTAGCTGCTCCAAATATAACGCTGTCATCGACAGCCACTTGTTCCATGTTTAAACACGCACACCAATGAGGTTCGATATCTGCGTCGGCACAACTGCGATTTACTGGAATCTAGAATTAACACAAACTGTGATTAAATAGACCCTATGTATAATAACATAGTAAATGGTAGTTTGGCATGACTGAAACGTCAAAGTAAATAAAAACAATGGTGGTGTCAGGTGATCGAATGTATCTTTTCTTATACTCACTATACACAGGTCACTCACAATTCTTATACTCTGTTAATGCAAGGGTTTTGTTCGTTGAAAAAACCTGACATGAATCGAAAATCGCATATCGAAATTCTTATAAAATGGAAAAACTACAACAGATATCAGAGTGAGGGCCAGCATTTGCGCCACATGTGGCATACGGTGGATAAATGTCGATACTGTCTATAGTAATTATCAAATGTTTTTCACTCCCCTCCCCCCCCCCCCAGTGGCCCCGGATTGGGGATTTCGAAATCTTGTTACCTTACACGCACATTGTGGAGGGAAACAGCAGTTGCAGTAACATTTAGTCATAATCACATATTAGCGAAATATTATCGAATATAGATATATACAGTATAGAACTTCGTTAACTTAACTTACTTCATCGAATAAGCTGATGCTGCGATTAGCAGTGCTTCCAAGCTTGGCCCCATGAAAATGCAATACATCTCGAAGAGTTGGATGAATGTCAAACGGTGTGGCAAGTCGTTCGGTGTTTGTTTTAAAATTCTTGTAAGCTGTTGGATATTTCTTTTCGAACCATGGTGGAAAAGTGAAGGAGAAGAATGGAAGTCTTTCTTCTTGTTTGCCTTGTTGCGTATCACGAAAACTTGCAAACCTGAAAAGAACAGTAAAACGTCATGCAACGTGTTTTTTGTTAAAAGTGAATTTTGTTGAGCTAAAAGGTAATCTCCCACCTATGACCGTGATCACTCATGATGATTAATAACGTGTTGTTCAGGTGATTGTTGGTTTTGAGATAAGACAACATTTCCTTCAGGTCGTTGTCAGTAGCTCCGACTTTGTTGTAGTCATCGTGACTCAGTTCCGAGTGGAAAGTAAACATGAATTTGGGTTTGTCTTTATACATGACAAAGAACTGTTTCACCCAATTCATTAATACCTAGAAGCAGAAAGTTCATAATCAATCAAAAAGTCATTGACTATATACGCAATGTGAGAAGTAAACACTACAGGAAGTGTCAGTTCCCTCCTTATATGCTACGAGATCTACTTCATTACTTAAAACAAATAGTGATATCCAATATATCCCCACAATGCCTCACTTGTGAGACACTATTTTAAACACCCAAATCTCCCAACATGTCACTCTTCACTTTAAAACGATAGAACATAGCATTGATACTTTAGACTTCCTGTCTATAAAATTGTGCAAGAGTTGCGAAAGTTTCGGTATGGCAACTCGGGACAATTTGTTGACAACTGTTAGCTTTTTTCCCAACCAGACGACTGGTTAGCAAGAAGCTGACGTTACAGTTGTCCACAAAGTGCTCTATGACTTTTGCCACACCAATAATTGTGTGTCAGGTGTCCTTATGCCACTTTGTTAATCAACTGTGCATTGCGAAGTTAGATAGAAACGGAACGTATCTGTATTACGAATAACTAATATTGTACATTGAAGAAAGTTAATTACTTTATGTCTGGGAACACCTCTCATGCACAAGGGTGGATGGTGTTTAAATTCTTGTTCGGCGGCTTGATAAAAAGTTCGCATGTAATGGTCGGTCGGTTCTTTGTCAAAACCTTTCAGTCGATAAGTGAAAGTTCCAATGCTAGGACAGTCTTCGGAATATGCTGTGGCATACCCGTTGTCTCTATATTCGTTCCAAACAAAGGGGTAGATGTTGACAAAAGTAGCTTTGTCACCCATTCGTTTCTTGGTTTCTGGAAGTTCCAGTTCCGTCTTTCCGGTAAATATGGGTATCAAAGCTTGAGGGGTCCCATCTCCAACGATGTTGTAGCCTTTCAATACCAGTCCTTTTAGCTCATCCGTCAGGTACTTGTACGTGTTGGGCAGCTTCCTCATGAATGTCATTCTGGATAAAGAATCAAACCCCCATATGAGTACATTGAGTTTCATAGAGTCTTTGGCCAGATGTTGCCACCCAGCCCTTTTGTGCACTTTGGAATCTTTTCGAATGCCAGCCATGATGTTCGCCCACTCCTGTTGATTTTCCTTGTCTTTGCATTTGACTCGGAAGAAGTCGGAAACCAACGGAAAGGATTTGTTGAGCACAAGAGATACTTTGAAATTGTCTTTTGGCACGATTTGGTCAGACACGCGTTTCAAAAACGTATAGGTGCATTGCGCGTTTAGGTGTTCAGTGAGATTATCACAAGGTTTGGCAAATCCATTCTCCACACACACCCAATCAGGTTGTTGGGAGCAGTCGATAGGTGAAATGTCCATGAAGTGACTCCTTATGGCTGGATCCCACAGGTCGAGTTTAGGATGTTTGCATGTTTGTTTCACCGTTTCCATGCTATATGGTGGTTGGATGGAGGAATGGAGTGAGGCTTGTATGTATTCTTGCTCCCATTTGTCATAGTTGGTGTATAGGAAATACATGGGCAAAATCAGGACTGCAAGCGAAAGGACATAGAAATATCTTCTTTTCATTCTGGGAACCAGCACCTGGGAACGATGAAGTAACATTAGTCACTATGTACAGACACATATTGAACAAGTGATTAGAAAAATAGTTTGAGTATCAGTATAGTATTAGAAAAATTTAATTTTTGGGACAATCTTCAACTTGGCATAGTTTTAATCAAATTTGAAAACGTTTGAAACAAACACATGGTACGATACTTTTGTTTGATGTCGGCGTATATGCGGATGGATTGACAACGGTGGTTGCCCGGATAAACTATGTGTAGGTAGGTAGGTACTTGGGGTTTAACGAGGGCACCGACTGGCTTTTACAGCTATGTCATTTGGCCCTCAGACTTTATTTAAATCGGAAATGCAGAAATGACGATGAGATGAGGATGATAAACATGGAACAGGGTTTTATGAAGCAGGAAACTATGTGTAATCAACTATACAGTTAATACACGCTATATAGCATATAGACAACATGGGCAACAATTAATGGCTACTGAGATGAACTATATGTAGTGAACTTTATATAACATATACATGCATATAAATATATATGCTTTCATGTACAACAGTGCAGTAATTTGGCTATAAAAAATTATGTACTTTTGGCTGTGTTAAGTGTGTGGCATTTTACATTTCAAATAATTCCACTTCATCGAAAGTTGATTACTGTGCATCGAATTTCCATTTATGCGGAACTTAACACTTGCGTAAATCGAGGACCTGCTTTTGATAGGTGTACATTGACGTTTATTCTGTTATTCTATATCTATAGACATGAAAATATATGTAACCTAATGTTAATGTATAGAATATCAGGCATTTTACAAAAACTCCAGGCATTTTATAGATAGAATGTCTAATCTCTTTTGGCAAAATATGAGATAACGTTTTTTATAGATTAGTTTAGTTTATGTTAGTTAAAAGCAGTTTCTCTGAGAAAAAATTAAGTCTAAATTTTGGTCTAATTTTTTTTTTATATTTTTTTTAAAAAAATTTATAGATCCCATAGAGCCAAAGCATATGGTAAACACAATAAGCTCCAAGAGAGCAAATTAAAAACAACAGCAAAACATCGCTGGGTCTATATCAATAAGACATAATATAAGAAATAAAACCAACCACATGACACGAATTAAAATTTGTCACTAAACAAAACATGTTGGAGTAACTTATTCTTAAAGTGATGGCAGCTTTTACTACAAGAGTCCTGTAAGCATGAAGAGAGTCTACAAGAGTCCTGTAAATTTAAATCTAACCCAAACTCTTGTAACTATTCCAATGCTAATTTCATACTTTGCCTAAAGAGGCCAGAATTTTTATAAAATGTATACATTGCCAGTAACGTATATACAAAGGGTAATTTTAAATTTTAAAAGAGAAGCCGCTTATGGCTCTAGTTGTTAACCCTAACCTTTATTAGCGTATACGTAGAATGCCTGGAGTCCATTTTTATTATACTCTGTATATTCCAAATTGACAGCAATATCGGGAAGGTTTTGTGTACCAGATAAATTCAACTCTTTCTTGTGCGTGTTTTGTTGATTTCGAAGGTTAGTGTTTATGGTAATGTAATCTGAGCAAACACCGTAATTATTAAATGTCTTTTGAACCTTGAACCGAACTAACTGCAACCAAAGCTTTTTAACACTTTTATCAAAACTAAATTTGCAAGTCCTAATTTAGATTATAATTTATACTTCAACACACTGGTTTTCCATTGTTTTAATAATAATAATAACACCACCACCTCACACAGTTCTTAGAATATTCATTTAAAAAAAAGCGGAAGAGGAAGTTTTTCCCGGGTATTCGCTAAAGTTAGATAACAATTGCAAAAATAGTGTGGTTTTTTTTTGTACTTTAAAAAAAAAACACATATTAAATAATTATAGCACGTTTGATTATTATATAACTTCATGACTACCAAAGTATGAATACACATTAAACTTTTCATACCATACTAAAGATCCTGTTCAACTGCCAACAACAGATGCTCGATAATAATCGTTTGGTTCAATTTTAGATCAACTTTGTATATTTACCTGTGAAAGAATATAGTTTCTCGCCCGCATGTTGTTTTCAATTTGGAATAACAACAATGATAACACTGTAAAACGCTATTATGCGAGATGATACACGATTGGCTAAATAAGAAGGTGGAAGAAAACGGTGTACCATCATGTCTGAAAAATATTTCGCAATGGCCAACACTTTTATGTCTTGGCACTTTGCCTCGTTTGGTTGTTTTTTTTTTTTTGTTTTTTTTTTTAAATGAACAGACACCAACCGATTAATTTTCTTAAAACTATAGAAGAGTTTAAAATAGACCAGACCGGAGCTATGTTTTACGTCAGCTTGTCTAAGACGTTGATTGGCTTAGACGTGATATGGTGGAGGAGCCTAGTGGTGGTTAAATTTAATGATATAGGTTTTTGCTTTCTGTGCCATTGAATTGAATCGATGTTTTTTTGTTTTTTTATGTTTTTGTTTTGTTTCTTGTTAGTTTGGTGATCGATTACACGAGTTAATTTTCGCATTTTTAATTCATTGTAAATTGTGTACGTTCTAACATTAGACATTGAAATAAATGAATATTTATTTAATATTCATTATATTTGGTAGTGGTAGAAATATATGACATGTTGTAACTATGAGGTCTTTTAACTGTGAAGTAAATCGACTGTACAGGGTGTCTCAAAAGTCTTCATGTGTTTTTTCATCAGAGATTTAAGAAATATTTTGGACCGAAGAACATATACAAGGTATCCCCCAAATCTTCACACATAGGTACATTTAACACTTTTTATACGCTTTATATTAGCTTCAGTTGTGAGTTTGTGCGATGAGTGAGCTGGGAATAGAACGTATACTGTCATTTACAGGCTTTTACGAGAATGTTTTGTATATAGATTAATGGACCAAAAAACGCATAAAACGAGAACCGCATAAATCGAAGCATGTAGATAAAAAAAATGGATTTATTTTTTGCATTAGTCTTACGGATGTACCTTATAGCTGTATATGTATATGTATAAAGAGTATGCTTAAAAAGCATCTTTAATGTACTTGTTTCACAAATAAAAATGTATCGTGCCATACGATGATTTGTACATTGATGTTAATATTAAATTGTCATCATCTACCTATGACATTTGGATATGTACTAATAACCAATATAATGTAATAAAATCATAAATTTTATTACAGTACATTGATTGAGATTGATATTTTTAAAAATTGAATTGCATAAGACATGTTGTTGGCAGTATAAAATGTCATACATACCACACGCGCCATAAACTTTATAAATATATTCACATTAAATTCAGCGCTAGAACGCTTGTACATTCCCCATCGTTGATTTTTATTCTCAACAAACAAAACCACATTATAAATAAAAACGAAATAAATAGATAGCCTGACAATCACTATTAACAACATGATTGAATCATCGTGTAAAACGAGATAGCTCATTATGTTACACGATATAGCCCATTATACTAAACATTAATCACTTATCATAAATTGACTTACTATTAATAACGAAATCGTGTTGTAGAGACTTTTTTCCAAGCAAACTGCATTCCTCAACTCCAAAGTTTTAACAGTTTCACACACACACACAAAACACAGATTCAAGACACTAGTCTCGCACGAACTCTCCTCGTCGACTACCACACTGACACAAAGTCTAAAGAAACAATATGAAAAAACTTAAACATCATCCGGATGTTAACGATGATGTAATAAAAAACGAAGCTTTTGAAAAGGAAACGTACTTATCTCAATGCAGATGATGGTTCATCCAGAAATGAAATGTGGTTCAATTGTGAATAGAATCACAATTCAAAGAACCAGCACGATACAGCGTCTATGGTACAGTGTGTATCAACTTTTGTTTTTGTTTTGTTCTTTTTATGTAATGCACGGCATTGAGGATAAAAAATGTGTTAAGAGATTCATTTGTTGTGCAACTATTCACAGGGAGGTAGCATAGATAAATATGCATTTGGCGTCAATGAGAAAGTGATGGTAAAGAAAATTTTTTATACATATGCATATATATATATATATATATATATATAAATAAATAAATAAATAAATATAGAATGAATGAATGTTATCATGTAATGTACAGTGAATTATAATCCATTGTACGTGCATCAGTGGCCTTTGATGTCGTCCCAAATACTCAAGCATGAAGACATAAAAAAAGAAAAGTGCGATTAATTGTTTGATAATTTGAGGTGTTTAACCTCAAAAAATAAAAAGTGAAACGTTTATGACTCTATTTTTTGATATTATGAAAAGTGATATAAATCTTATTATGTGATGATAAGTATAACAAGTCGGTGGTTAGTCGTGAAAAACTTCCAAGTATCTCAACTTTCATATACTAAGTGTATAATTAATACAAGGTTTGAGTCAAAAAAGATGTTAACATTGTATTATCATGGAAGTTCTTACTCTTTTTAACTTCTATATCTCTATGGTATTAAAATATTTTATCACTGTATTATGCATTCAATTTACTTTATTAACTCGGTCAAGGTGACCATTCATTGTACGGTATACAATCGGAAAGGAATTAAAACGTAGCTTTTAAGTGGTAATAACTTTTTGACTCACCCCGTATAACAACGAAACTCATTTGACCGAAAGATGTTTACTCTTGCTCTGGGAACAAATATACAGGGTGAGTGAAAAATATGTTACCACTTAAATTTAATGCTTAATACAGTGGTAGCATCTTTTTGACTCACTGTGTATATTGTATGTGAGACATTCTATTCTGTGTATCGCACGAAAATTTATTCTTAACTAAAATAAGAAGCAACAGTAAAATTACAGTATACGAAGATAAAAATTTCTCGTTTAAAAATCTCCCCGTGCTACAGCGTGGGGGTACTTTCTGGTTTATTATAGGCACACATTTTTTGTTGAAGGTTCACGTTACAAGTTTTATAATTGAAAATAACTATTATCATTATTTTTTTTATATAAAAAAATTAATGTTTCATGTATGACAAATTAAGTTTAATTAATTAAAATTGTGATTAGCAATTTTTATTTTAATTAACGTAGGCCTATTATTTTTTGTAGAATTTTTGTGAAATTGTTATTGTTCTCGTTTGTTTTGTTTTTTTACAATTTATCGTAATAACCATTGTTTCGTAGTAACATAATTTAGTGTAGTTTATTGTATAAATTTTTGCACCGATTTAATCTGCAATTTCATAATTTTTAAATGTTATACTTTATGATATAATATTTATAATATTTCATAACAAACTTCATCGTACAAGACACGTTTCGTGATAAACGAAGTTGCGTGTGTTCCTGTATAAATGGCCATTTAATAGCAAACCACGAATAGTTAATTATATATTTATACCAAATGCTACTTGACTTCTAAAATATCTGTACGGGGTGTCCGGTAATTTGCAATCATAGTGCAAAATGTTTTGTGATTTGCGTTTATTTATATTCAATGGCTTGTAATATTATTCCTGAGATTTTTATATTATGCTCAAGTTTGGACAATCATATGGCTCAGAAACATTATAGCGGTCAATCTTATAGTTTGTACTTTATAAAACACCCTGTATGATGAAAAAAGAAATTGATATTTTGCTGGTTATGTGTTAAGATCCACAGTTATGAATGAACCGTCGTGTTGTTCAAAAGTTTTACCCATTATAGTGGTACCCATTGTACCCGGTCGAGCAATTTTATGATTCCAAATCATCGTAACTCACCCTGTATACTGAAATAAGAATTGAAACTTTCGATATTTCCATTTGCCAGTTATGTTAACATCCACAGTTATGAATGATCAGAAAAATATTATAAGTGGTACTCAGTATAGCGGTCAAGTCAATTTTATGGTTTCAAAAGAATCATAAGACACCCTGTACAATGAAATAAAGAACTGATACTTGCCAGTTATACGTGGATAAGATTCGCAGTTATGAATGAACCGTCTCTTTGCGACTTAACAGTTAACTTTTCCACAAGGAAATGAGTTTTTCTCCAAACCCATGAGGAAGTATTTTTCTTGTTAATTTTCTGTATGACTAAACTCAAGAAGTAAATGTTGAAATTTTCAAACAAACAAACAAAAACAAAAAATAAACTAAAATTACCCGGGAGCAATCTGTTTCTGCGCAAAAAAGTGTTTTGAACCGATAACCCGAACTTCGGTAAAGAAATGTCTTTTATAAAAGCTCAGGGCATCATGACATGTGTTTTTGGATTTAACCTCAAAATGAACCAACTTTTTTTTTGCAGCTGTTGTTTTGTATATGAAAAGTTTTATGGTAAGAAAAAAATACTTAAAAGACTCGGTCACAGTAATAATATATAAATATATAAAAAAGAGGCCTGTGATTGGCGAGACGAAATTTTGTACTTGGGCAATGTAGGGTGTTGAAAAATGTGCGAGTTTTACCTTGAGGCTAAAGCAAATATGATCAAAGAAATGTTTTCACAGTAAATATACAGTTTGACATGATTTATGTAAATATATTTTTATGATTTAATACAAATAATGGAAAGTTTTGAAGGTTTTTTGATTTAATGTCAAGTTTGATATTTTTGTTTTTATTTTTGTGGAAATTAGCATTTCGTGTAGTTCTTGACATTGAAAGCAAATGGCTATTACTTCATTCAAGTTTGGTTTGTTGCAGCATTTTTATTCAAGCGGGTGACCCACTTAAAGAAAGCTTAGTAGTATGACGTAGTATGACTTCATACATGTCGAATTCAATGGATTCTGTTACGTCATAGTATATTTTTAATAAAAGTTGTTTACTATTAATAATATATTGTATTTCTTTTGTGCGTTTGTAAAGTTTTGCTTGGCCTCTTTGCACAGATAACATAATAACTTGAGAAAGTTTCGTTAGTTCTCTTTTTATTAGCTTCACTTGTGAGTGAGTGGGTTTGTGAGTAAGCGAACTGTAGATGGCAGTACACGAATTGGACGTATGCTGCCATCTACAGTCGTTTATGAGAATATATTGTATAAAACGAGAACTGCATACAAGTTTTTCGCATAAATCACACACCGCATAAGCCCAATGTAAAATAAAAACGCTTATACTGTATAACTAAATAAATAAATCAAAAATGGAATTACTCAAAACTCGCATAAATCAAATACCGAATCACTCAAAGATTGCACAAAAAAAAAACATTTTATTCGCATAAATCGAAACATGAAGAAAAAAAATGGATTCTTTGCATTATGTACTGATGTACATACGTACAGTATATTTGTATGTGAAAGTATATATAAAGCGTATGCTCAAAAGCATTTTTAATGTACTTGTTAAATTATAAATAGTTAGCACTTAAATAGTTAAACATCCAATAAATAGTTAATGTTTAATGTCTTTGTTGAAAACAAATGGAGGTTATTTGAAAAGTATATTCTGGTAGAGAAATTAGAGATTGGGTATCTAACACAGGTACATGGCTCGATTTACACGCTATACAGTATAAATGTGTACATGTGTTTCTAAGGTTACAATATAAATCGAAATTTGCATAAATCGAAATTCGCGTGAATCGGAAGTAAATATTACTTTCATGGTTGAGTTTTTGGTTATTTAGTCGTTCATAAACAACATAAACCGCGTTGCTAAGGTATAAAGTTAATGCAAAGTTAAATGGCGTTCATCCATTTAGTCATCGATTTAAGCGATACGAAAATCACATACATCGAAATGTTTTCATTAAAAAAACTATTTTCTTGATATTATGGATTGGTATTAATGGTGTTACAGGCAATGTATAAAATCTTGCCATTTCATAAGGTCCCTAGTCTTTTTTGGCAAAAGTATGAAATGACACTTTGTATACAACTGTTTGGGTAAAGTAAGTTTAGGTTAGTTAACAATTTTTTTTCCACAAAAAACCCCCACAAATTTAAACTTATATTTAAACTTAACCTACATGTTTGTAACTACTCCAATGCTAGTTTTATGCATTGCCAAAACCAGTTTTGGCGTTGTATAGAATGCCTGGATTTTATACATTGACGGTAACAGATACACACTGAGTGGGAGTGAAAAACACGTTAATGTATGTAATTTAATTTATTTTTATTTGAATTTGAATAATTTTTTTTATCGTAATTTTGGATTTGTAAAATGAAAATACACAAAAGCGAATATAAATTAAAACTTCACCTTCATGATGTGTAGAATGTTGTTTATAATCGACCTGTTGTTGGTGAATTTACTTACACAGTCAAGGTTGGATAATTTAAACAACACAGTACAGTACATGTAATCAGTAATTTAAAACCGTACGTGTGATAAAATAAATTTGATTGATGATGTGCAGTTCACTTATTGGTCAATTACAGAATTATGACTACCATAATGTGGTTGATAGAGCACTCGAGTGAATTTTAAATTGAAATTTGAAAATTGAGTCATTAATTCAGTTGAACAGTATGGCTGCGTTCGGTTTGGACGCATAAGCGCGTCGAACTGTTTTGGTCCTCTCTTCATGATTCATCAATAACGCGTTAACGTATCCCCGATGTGCTGTCTGCGTCCAAACCGAACGCACCCTATATAGGATGAAACAAAAGACAGACAATTTATTATATTATATAGGATGAAACAAAAACTGACAATAAAAACCGTGGTCAATATCATAACCCATGTACGTGACAGCAAAGTGACATCAAATTAAATTAACTGTTGTCAACAACATGACAACACATAAAATTGCAACGTTGAGCGAAAAAAAATAAAACTCGTTCGTTTGTTTGCGGAATAATTTGTTAAGTGTAAATAACCTGAGAGAAAAATTTCAGATTAAAAATAATACTGAAAGTTTTCGATTTTATGCGATTTCGCTAATACGTTATAACAAAAATCAGGCGATAAAATTGCATCTTACTATGCGATTTGGCAGGGGGCATGCAAATGAGACAATGCTAAAGATATTTTTTTTTTTAAAAATGGAGAAAGTTTTCGATTTATGCGATTTTGCTGATACGCTATAATAAGAACAATCGGGCGATAAAATTTATTCGTTATGCGAGTTTGTAAATTTGTTTCTTTAACTTTTGAAACAATTTTTGTTAACTAATATGGGAGAAAATTTCAGGATTTTGTTTTTCAAAAAAAAGAAAACAATACAAAATTTTTTGATTTATGCGATTTTCGCTATGCTAAAATTAAGCGAAAAAATTTATCTATTATGCGATTTTGTATTATGCGACGTATTAAACTCACATGAATGCAATTAAATTCACCAAAGCATATTATTACATTATTATTTTTTAATAAGTTCATTATTTTGTAAAATGACTTGATCTATAGCCTACTAAGAATTTCTGGCTAGTTGGTTGTCAATCTAAGTAGCTTGACATTTATTGACAAAGCTTGCTTCTTGATTGAAAAGCTTTTCATTTGTGTGGTTGATATATATCAACTTAAGTGAGTGAATTTGTAGAACTGACATGAAAACTTGAGTCAATATTTAATTTATGAAATTTTCATGATAAATGCGATTTTTATTTTTTGTGGTATTTTACGTATTGTAACAGTCAAATTATAGTTACAGTGTGAAGATAGCCATTAAAACGCACAAAACATTATTAATAGATGTTCTTATTATATTTAACAAAATAAACCAATGTTAAATGATGAATGGTTAAATGAAGATAAAATATTTTATAGCAACCGAATATTTAACATCAAAGAGCTTCAAACTCATGTCATATGACAAATTACACGTTTCGAAATAAATTTCCCCATTTTTTGTGTTATTACACAGGGTGTTCTTAAAAGGTCAGGCTAAATTTTAACCGCAGGTGCTACACATCGATACGAAGCAAAAAAGTCCATCATATAAACATGGATCCTGAAATGCTTCTGAGGGTGAAGTCACGTAATTTATAAACCGATTTGTTTCATAATCGCTGTAGGTATACAAATTGCGTATTCATTTCTGGACCCTTATTTTATATGAACTTTTTTGCATTGTTTTGATGCGTAGCATTTGTGGTTAAAATTTAGCTAGACCTTTTAGGCACATCCTGTAGATGGCAAACTTGGTGTTTTGGGTATTTTGTCATTAATAAAACATTATCGTTTGAATGACCTTAAAATTTGAACAACACCTTTTGTTTTTAATTTTATTTGTTTATTGTTTTACAGGTTTGCCAAAAAAGTGAAGTAAAAAGGAAACCCCTTGTTTACAGGTATACAATTTTATTATATTACTGTAATCGCTGTTTTTATAATTGTTACACTCTATATATTTATTTAACTTCACTTGGTGGTGTCACGCTTGGACCTTTTTGGAGCTCGTTTTATTGGTAAATTTCAGATGACCTGCAAAGCTGAAATTTGTAACATTGACATAACTCACGAGACAATTTAAGCTGTTTAAATTCTGACGGATCTATGTCGTGTCATTTCGAAGAACTTGACACGCCAAGTGGGTTTTTCGTTACTTATTAGTATTTGCATCCAGTTGTTAGCTGTCGTGTATTTATTACCGGAAATGTATATAATCCCGGCATTGTATTAAAATGCCTGGCAAAGTATGAAATTAGCATTGGAATAGTTACAATAAAGAGTTTAGGTTAGGTTTAAATTTAAGATTCTTTTTGTTAATTAATCCATGGCTAAACGATTAATCTAAACTAACCTTAACAGTTTTATACAAGATGTTATTTCATAATTTTTCAAGAGGCTTGTCAATGTATGCAATGCCTGGATTCTATACATTGTCGGTAACATACAAACTTTTTTGACGTGTGACAAAAGAGGGTAAACTTTGGTTTTAGGTTGGTGGGCGGAGTTGAGGTAAAATATCGTTAACATAAATGAAATATTTTAATGTTGTTGTTTTTACCTAACTTAGTGTTATGGGTGTAGATACCAGGTTAGATTAGTAAGAAAATATAACATTAAATTATTCAATTTATGTTAACGATATTTCACTTCAACTCCGCCTACCAACCTAAAACCATGGTTTACCCAAAAGAGGATGGGTTCAAAGTTTGCTTTTGGTATGAAGATAAAATATAAAGATTAGTGACAGTACAAGTCTATTAATGACAAGTCTATTAGTGACAGTTTAATTAGGAATAGTACAAGTTTATTGTGATAACGTTTTTGTTAAATGACCAGTATCATAAAATTAAACGCTTTAATTATATTACAACGTGTTCTCGTGGTTACGTTTTCTCAATCAATTAAATTCATTCCAAGTTGTCATTGGCAACCCATGAAGCTGCTCATTTTGTAGTTTCGAACATCATATTGCAAGCTTATGTCTATTTTTGTATATTTCTTATTAATTTATAGTATAATTGTTAAGAATTTATTTAAGAAGGAAAAACTTACATTTTGTGAAAGTTTTCTTGGTAAGAACAGAAGCGAGTTCATGCTCATTGTTCACAGCGAGTCAGCGAAGATTTAAAAGTTTTCTATCGCTTCACAGTGTAGGCTATGCTGTATCTTGTGGAAAATGTTTGTATAAGTGATACTATACTTCTGCGCATGCTTGGTTTTTACACTTACAT
>JAQIWH010003248.1:0-20724 GCA_034695005.1 Cryptops parisi | reverse complement strand
TTATTATTATTATTTTATTTTATTTTTTTTGCCTTTTATTTTTTATATAGCATAAAAATTAAAAACCGGACATTTTTCGAAGCGTTATGATTTTCAGCAGTTGCTTGTTGTAAAATTCAATTTTTCAGAGGTGTTTTAACATTCAATAACGTTTTGCAATGTTAACAGATGCAATCTCCATGTTGCTATTGGTAACTGTGTTTAACAATGGAGTTGTAAGTTAGGTAACTAACTTATAATAACTCCACGGTTTAACCAATTGCTTAAGTTCCTGAAAAGGTAAATGCATCTATAATTGCCATATGATTACTGTATTTACTAGTATAGAACATATGAAAGAAGACATTTTTTAGTCTTTCTTTGGTAGGCTTATTCGGTATCGCTAGATAGACAGGTCTTTTGGTAAGTTTGGTAATTCTCATTTAATTTCCAAAACTATTCAAATCTAGGCAAGATTCGAACAACACAAAATACATTCTGTAAAGTAGTCTCGTAACCTGTAACCATGCAATAAGGAATCAATTATTTAAACTTTAAAGCAGCACTATGAAATATTTTACAACAATACACTATACAACATGACAGCCAAATGGAAAGTTATAAGCTTAGCTATTGGTAATAAGCACCGAACAAAGTAGATATAGCCAGGTCCAGGTAGGTACTTTGATACGAAGTATTTTAACCCTAGGACTTTGATATGCTCCATTTCATGCGATATTGCCATGTGTCAGCGCAACAACACATACTCCCGCTTGCAAGTTCTCCGTTATGACTTCAGAGGTCAGCAAGCAACACTGGTCTCGGAAGACACCAAGCTCCCTTTCGTGACAATGAATGACGAACCAACATTCACTTTGGAACAAACCTCGTGATTTATTTTCAGATACCGATTAGACAATCCGATCGAGATTAAGTGTAATCTATCCCACAAAGCAGCGCTCTTGTTCATCCACAATAAATGCTTCGTACATCACATCATCGCATCTTGCACTGAGAGGAGAGGCAGAAAATGACAACTCTGACAACATGACGCAAAGACACAAGATCGATGTTTGTTGGTGCATTGGCGCGGTAATAACGCTCAATCAGCTGGCTGTCCATTTCGTCTCATCCGCAACAATAACAACAACAACGTCTGCTGCTTGGCAAAATAGCAGTTCCGATTTCATACAACAACATAAAGGAAGTAATAATTCGATCTTGCTGACTGATAAGACAGCTACCTCACAGAACTTTGGCAAGGTGAGTCATAACAAGCAACAGATGCCACATCATAACATAACGAAATGAAAAGCTATGGAAAAAAACAACAACTCATGACATTAGTTTGACTGACTGATGAATAATTCATTAACATACACACACAGCTGCTTGAAAAGGACCATCGTGGGAATGGTTCATATCATAAAAGATGACCATTTCACACCTAATAATCTGACAAATATCAAAACCTCACAAATGTATGCTAATATCACATAACAAATATAAGTAGGAAACCTAAACCTTGTCCAACTCATGTGAGTGGAGATTGAGTTGGACAAGGGGGAGTGTCCAACCAATTGGTTTTTATTATTACTTTACATTTTAAAAAATTTCTTTCATCTTACTGTATTAAAAAAGCCAATCAATCAAAAAGCAACTTTTTAACTTCACCTGTTTGGAAAGATAAAAGTAAACTTTCATTGTTGAAAATAAATAATTTGGATTTTGTACCCTGAATAACATGTTGAAAACAATAAGAGAAAAAAAATTAAATTAAAAAATAAAACACTGCCTAAAACTCCTGCCATAACTAAAATTTCAGCAATTTCAATATCGAAATTTAAGTGGGTCCTTTTCTGTATCCCTAGAGGCGCCGATGATGGCGCTGACAACACATATCGCTAGACCTATGTGACCGATCAACATTTTTCTATTCTGTAATTTGTGTAGGCCTAATCCTATCGTTTCAGGGTTTAATTTAATGTAACTTTTAAAAGTGTTGATCGGTCACATATGTCTAGTGATAAATGTTGTCCGGATTGCAGCGCCATCATCGGCACCTCTAGGGATATGGAAAAGAACCTTTAAGTGCACATAACCTTTTTTTATTGTCAAACGTCTGAAATTAAAATTAAAATTTCGAACAAACTTTCACTCGTTTATTTTTGTAAAAATACTCACATTAAAGTAAATAATAAAAAGTGGGTAATAAATTTTTTTGTTGCCTTTTAATAATGTGAAAGCATAGAAACAAATTTAAATAAAATAAGTTATAATAAAAAACAAATGGGATGACTTTTGGGACACTTTTATGCATTCAATCTCAGTGCACCATTATTAGAATCACTTTATCGAATATTATCAAATTCACATCCTACATTGATCTAATCAATGAATTTATTCCTCACTAAAAAGACAATCCAGTTATTTATAATCTTTCACATAGGGTAAATTTAAATACTTATGAACAATAGTATTTGAGAATTTATCTATTTTTTTTTCAGTTTGAACCAAGTGGCAACATAACTGAAAACAGCAGTTCCATCAGCAGCAATGGCACTATCACGACAACACAAAGACCAGCCCACGATAAGACTTCATCCATTTTCAACAATTTCAAAACTGGTGAGAATGCATCTTGCAAAATTCAAAAGTGTGGTATAATCGAATAAACCTGAATATCTATCGATAATTGCATCTTGATTTAATATGCTGAATAATTTTTGTTTTTAATCTAGAGAAATTTTATGTTACGATCATTCAAACTACATACTGTGCAGTCACATTTTACACACCTTCATTGAACCATGTTAGTACATATGTTCAAAAAATTATCATTCAAATTAGCTGACATTTTAGGGTTGGAAGTAGACAATCATGTGCAGTGATTTTAATTTACACAATGTCCATTTGATCCAAAATGAAATCAACAAACCCAATGATAAGCCTTCTCCTCAATCCACGAGTTTGTATAGTTGAATTTGTTTAAGCTAAATGTGCTTGCACTGTATCCTTCTACTAAAATAAACTGTTAGGTACTGGCGTTCAAACACCCTTGTACGATAGCTAATCGTTGGCTCTTTTTTCTACTTGCAGTCGACAGAATCGTCCCCAGCAAATCCAAAATTACACAAGAAGTATTGCTATTCATCATCATTCCAATGGGAGTTTTAGTATTTGTCGTCATTCTCTACTGCAGCATTCATTCTTGCGTTCATTCTACGACGCAACCTGGAAAAATGCTTCAATCGGAAGATTCTGAAACTGCACCCATCGTTTCAAACGAACAAGTGCCGATCAACACCGACTATTCGAGTGTGTCTACAACCATAGTGAGTGTTCACCATTATGGATCGCAAGATGTCACCATACCTAGTCCAACTGTTGTCAAAGATCTGATCAATGAACGTGTGGATCATAATAATATAACACATGATTCTGCCATCGTTACAAATTCTAACGACAAGGATGTACACAGTGGTGTGATGAATCCTAATCAATCATGTGATAATCGCAAAGAATCTGCAAATTCTTTGACAAATGAAACTGTTTCACAAACTCATTCCAATGACGCAGCAGTTGCCGAAGACAATCCACCATCCTACGAGGAGGCAGCCAAATTATCATTATTATAAAGAGCAGATTCAATAAGTGCAGTTGGAAGCACTAATATAATAATCACCTGTGATACTTTCGTATTTTTAAAATAGCTATTGAAATAAAAGAAGATTTTATAGATATTGTTGAAGTTTAAAATAGCTTTAGTCATCACAGTGGTGAATTTTTTTTATCACTACTCTAATTTATAAATGTCACCATCTGTTCCTAATAACCAGTGCTTTTTAAACAATGCTGAATTTTACACAAAAAATAAAAATGTTTTACCTTATTATGACAAATATTTTTATTTGACTTTTGAGCAACATGTTTCTTGTTGGTTATCTTTTAACATAACATATAATATTAAATATTTATATATATGAAAATCTTTGTTGATAGCCAATCAGCACACAAAAGCAAAATACATCTATTGATATATTGTTCTGTACAAGCATGATTGAAAAACAGCTCTAAGTAGGCTACATACAGTAGTAGCAGACGTTCACGTAATAAATAACCATCACGGTATTAATCTATACAGTTATGTCCCATTTCTACCATCCAGGATACATTCCTATCAAACACAAATTCCTAAATAAGTACTGCGAAGAATTGTCAATTTTCATTAAACTAGTCATCATTTGTTTATATTTTATCACAGAATAAGTTCTTACGAAATACAACCAACAATATAATTTTGATTATTAGTATTATTTATCAACATCTAAATTATCTTTGGTACACAAAGTTTCTTTATCCAGCAACTTCCTGATTACTAGAAAAACTGACAACGATTGAAAACAGGTGTTGATTTAACATAGTTTCATATTTATATCCTGAGCTAGCTAATGCCTCAGAATATAACATTCAACATCTTCATAACTAAATAGACTTAACATTTAAGCGGCAGGTGCCAACATAATTGAAAGGCCTTAGTTGTTACTGTGTACTAAGTAATATTTTTGTAAAAAAAAATCACAGAAGTATTTTCAAATGTATTAAGTGCAATTCTACCTTCCTGATACATAATTTTGAGTAAAACTACAATAATATGTGCAAGATGTTAGTGCAAGAAGTGTGAAGTACTGTAGCTCATAGACAGCGAAGAAATTGTAAAAATGCTACACTTTTACATCTGGCCCTTCCATGTAAAAGTTTTTTTTTTTTTTCAGTTTTAACAATATTGTAAATGCGATTTTATTTTAAAATTGTAATGCTTTAGATTTTTTTTTCTCGAATAAAATGGCATTTTTATTGTTAAAACTGAAAACAACAAACTTTTTCAGTTAAAAATACCAGAGTTTATCGTCATCTATTTGCCATTAAATTGACTGTCTTTGAAAAACTCAATCCAAAACAAAAATTGTTACGAACATTCTCCATTAGTCCATTAACTAAAGTTTTATTAATTCATTTCCAAAATAAAACACGAATATATTTTGTGAAGGACTATTTTGTTAAATATATGTAGAATTTAAACTAATGAGAAAAAAAAAAAACTGCAGGAACTTATAAAAGCGGATGTGAGTGAGTCAGCTAAATAATAAATGCGAAGCCTACCGTTTCCTCGCCTGCAAAATTGGAATGAATAAATTTAATACCGCCCACTGAATATAAGTTTGGGATTCCCAGTGTACACCTTTCCAAGATAACACACAATTTTCTAAAGAATATCCTCAAAACTCAACATTTCCCTGCTATGTTAGTACACATGATATTTCCTCAAAACTCCACATTTCCCTGCTATGATGATATTGTCTCACAAGAAATTATTTGTATGCACATCTTTCAAAGTACTTGTGTGCACGTAATGTCAGTCATTCCAGCCACCAATCCACTATTGTGATTTTGGTGGTCATCTGAGTTCAACAAGTTGATTCGTATCTTTTGATTCAGCCAAGCACCGCAAGGTTTCGAATCGGAAAAAAGCTGTGCGCAAACTCCTTGATAAGACTCAACAGGGCAAAATTAGCAACAAACTTTTTTGTGCGAGTCGAAATAATGTGAAATCAAATCGCAACACCAAAGTTCAAGGTTCTTTATGCCATTCTACCATGTTGCCTGATACCGATTTGTCCTGCCATCATTTTCAACAACATGAATTTTTTCACAGATGAATTTGAAGTGACACGAATCTACCTCGTTTTCCTGGTGAAGAGGAAGTCTTAAAACTCAAGGTTAAGAATTATTTTATATGTTTTAACTTTGATGGGTGTCAACGCTACTTACTTAAACGCTTTCTGAACAAATCGCTGATAACAAGAACGGTTGGACTCGCTTATCAAAATCACGGTAACTTTTCTTCTATTTACTGTTAGTCCATAAAATGTTACACCAAGAAGACCCTCTTAAACACCAATATCGACAGGTGTAAGCATAATAAGGGTGTCACTCAAGCTCGCCACACCCATACTCCAAAAGAAGCCTCTGCGTGTTCCATGTTTACATAATAGAAGAGTCCGAAACTGAAACCTCTAATGTCTTTAGAATATCAAAGACAAAAAACTTTAAAGTCTCTCTCTCTTGAAAAGCTATTCTTAGTAACACTAACAAGCAATCCTAAATGGAAAACAAGAGGGGGTTATGCTATATTCGTTTTTTCTCTTCCAATTTCAATTTTCCAGGGTGTCGAGGCAATTAAATCCCAGGTTTAGTAATATGATGGTAATATAACATGACTAAGCACATTATGATCAAATCATAATAATGTAGCAAGATTTTGCAAGAATTTTATTCATTTAGCTTGTCGTGAAATTCTTATGTTAGATAGACTGCCTCCGATTAAATTTATGAACCAATTTATATGCTAATTATTTTTCACTTTTGGATGGTTGATTTCTGAAATTAAACGAGAAAAATTAAGAAATCAACAGCAGCAAAAATAAAATTCATGTAATGGTAGCTACTATAAATAGTCTACTCTATAATGTTGTATTGTATTGTGTAATAATTTTATAGTAAGTATAAATAATCTATTGTATTGTATCTGGATTTATTATATAGCTTGATTTTATCATTTACCTCAGCGCTCTACAACTATCAATTCATCAGTTATCACAATATACCACATTAACTACAGATACTGGATAATCCAGAATTACAGTCCATAAGTCATGTCACTGAACATGGTAAATGCGCATTGATGATGCTAATAATAAATAGTCACATTAGACTTGATCGTTGATAAGATTGGTGGTGCCTATTACTATAGTGATGCAGAACATCTGTTTGACCAGTTAAGACCTAGGCGATCTTAAGTTAAATGTCAAAAAACCGTTATAGGGGAGAATCAGTAAGACTTTATATTAGGACTTCAACGTGATACATGGATTTCTAAACCAAATTTATCGTTCTTTTCGTTTCAGATACCATGTCTTTATTCAAATCCTTTTTTAGATCTGAGAACCTATGGATGATAGGAGTTGTTGCTCTTGGGATCATCATTGGTATCTTATACATCTGCTGCTGTCGTAAAGGTGGTTTTCGAGGAATGCGACGTCAAGGACCGTGGGTAGCAGTGACAACAGCAGAACATCAACAAACGGGTATCACGCAGCAACAAGCTACCTATCCAATGCCTGCCCAGTCGCCTTACCAAGCTGGTGGTAATGCACCTTATCCGATCCAAGGTCCAACTCCCTACTACCCACCGCCCACTACCACAGTGTATCCGCAGGGTACTTCCTATCCAAATCCGACACAACAATATCCATCTTATCAACCGTCCGCACCACCTCCATCTGCCCCTCCTCCATCTTTCAATAGTGCTACAGGTCATGACTTACCACCACCGAGTTACCAAGAAGCAATCATGCAACAACCTAGCAAGGATTAATTGATGTTGGAACAAGATAATAAAAATGGGCATATGCATTAATGTCGAATGGTGCTACTATTACTTCTAAACTAATCGTGACTGGTTTTGTTATACTAATTGTGACAAAACTGACAAGTGTTAAATACAAAACTCTGTACTGTAACTGAAATAATATATAACCATGTAAAAAGGATACCAAGATCTGCATTCAAAAGTGAATACGTTTGACAACAAATTTGCCAAGACATCTAATGTGGAATACTTTCTACAGTTTACAGAATCGACTTTAAGCTTACGTGTTATATTTTTTTTCTGATTCACAGTTGTTTAAAAATGCATTTGAATGATGGCTACACCAAACCAGTAAAGAACTGTACACTGGAGAAAAATGTGTTCGTTCTTGGAAAATTATTAGGCTATTGAAGGCCTAGTATTGTATAAATACGTTTACTATAACGGTTAAGTTTTGAAATAAAAAAGGAATTTCTCAAATAAAAAGTTACAATGTTGGCTATAAATGCAGTTTTAGTATTTCGTTGTGTGTGCATCACACTGCATCTGTTCATATAGTACATCATCATATTTGTGAATTTAGGCTATACTGCATATGTGTAAGTGTAACTATATGACACATATGTAAGCCTACAGTAGTCTAAATGGTACCTGTCTATGTGTGGCCTTACAATTCTGTATCAAAAATGTCAAACTGAACTCTTCTTTGCTCAAGGATCATAAAAGTATTTATTCCCTTAAGTTCAGCACCGAGCAACTAAAAGATTTTTTGGTGCCTTGAAAGTTAGACCTTGTTCTTGGGTATATTTGGGCTGCTCATTTAAAAAATGTCATTGGTTTGGCTGTATCAGCTCTATAGTTTTGGAGATACAGAATAACCACTTTAGATACTGATGTGCAAAAGTGAACCAAAATTAATACAAAATAACTGCTTTGGACATGAAAGCCAAACAATCACACTACTGGATAAAAAAAAAGTGGGTCTGGAATGGACTTGTGGTTAAAACCTTCATCTTTAAGGTGAGAGGTTCGGGTTCGCCTCCTACTCGGTTCATGAGAGTGACACCATAAGCGCAAATATCCATTTGTTGTTTCGTTTTCTCCCGCTTCTTGAAACTCCATCTCATCGTCATTTCTTGATTTTCGGAAATAAAATCACGTGCATCATAACGAGACAACTAACACCAGTCAGTGCGCACATTTGTGAAGACTTTGGCTCTAGAAGATTTAGTCTTGGGCTACTCATCAAATCATAAACTGGGGGGGGGGCAAACAAACTGAAAGCAGGGATTTTTATGGTATCCAAATCAGACAGCGTCACAGCATATCACATTTTAAAGTGGTCAAGAGCGAGTCTCGTGCCTTGTCTTCGTTTTATTCAAGTTATCAAATACTTTCTTAGCAAACTTTCATAAAGGTGATAGCTACAGCTACTCTGTTTTAGTACGGGAAATAGTTAATAGGGAAATAGTTTAGTACTCTCTAATTTTAATGAACTTAGCTAGGGTAGGGTGACCAGACGTCCCGGTTTTCAGCACAATGTCCCCGAGTCCTGTAAAAGACTTTCGGAATGTCCTTTGGACCCTGATGACCCCTTTTGTTTTCATGTTAATTAATAATACATAGACACAGTAATGCTATCTATGCATTTTATACAATTTTTATAGTTGTTTTTTTAGTGTATCTAATTTTTCTTCATTGAAATCTGGTTATACAAAGTTTGTACGTCAAACGAATTGAACGAATTGATATCATCAATACATCAATACGTCAAACGAATTGATATCAACAAATGAAATTTTTTTCGATGTAACAATATTAATAAAAATCGGGGTTTTTATCGAAATATCGTTTTTGTGTCCCGGTTTTGGTTTTTCAAACCTAGTCACCATATAATCAACATATGGTAACACACTAGTCAACATATGAACAGGTAACTACTCGGATTGTAACGTGTGTCCGACTGCTATACATAACATTTGTTATATGGTGCACAAATTTTGTTTTTTTTTTAAATGAAGAAATGCTGATGAGGTGATGATGATGATGATGATGATTGATAATGATGAATTGGCGTTCTATGAATCAGGAAGAAACGGGGAAAACATCAAGAAAACTTGAACTCACGGTGTCAGACCCAGAACTGAATCCATGTAGTATGGAGCATGTGATGTCCATCACCTACACGCCACTTACATCGCTTTCCAGAAAACCTTGGTGACTTCAGCGAAGAGCCAGGGAGAAAAATTTTACCATGATGTAAAGGCTATGGAATATATAAGCTAGATGATTTGGGGGGTGGGATGCCCACCAGGTGATGGCAGATTACTGCTAGAACCTGACTAGAAAGACGTATAAAAAAGCTTATATGTTGAAAGACCGATCATCATTTATGCTCTTGGGTTGAAATAAACTGATTTATTAATATGTGGTTGATGTAGACTTTAGAGAATGAACTATCAATCAATATTTTTCATACTTTATTAAAATCATATAAATATAAAATGCGATTAAAAATGCCTAATTTTTCCGGAGAACAGGTTAAATCAGCAAATAAAAATAATAAATAATAATAATAATAAATAAGGCGGTTATGTCGTATTTCTAAACTAGAGGTAATAGGAAACAAACTGATGCCATATTTGGGAATCAGCACCTCAACAATACCCAACGATAGGTCGAACTTTCAAGACACCAAAATGTGTGTTTACCAATTTTTCACCTTGTCAGTTGAAAACGAAAACAGGAATGAATATTTATTTTAAACAGTTTGGAGCTAATTTTTTTTTTGTTTGTAAGAAAGCTATAAAATGTTCAGAATGAGAGTCTTCAGTTATTTCAAAGTAGAAACTTCTACTGGGAAAATAATTCACTTCCTGAAAAAGTGAACTGCATGGTCGCCAAAAAACATTCCCTGTAACCATTTGTCATGTACTGTAAGAAACTAACCTATGCTTTTTATACTAACACATGTTATCCTAGCTTATCAGTTGAAAATTTCTCTAATGGTACCTACATCACCTCTAAACATTGAAAATGATTCTTTTTTTTTCACCAGAGATGCCTTTGGCTTTGACTAAATAGCTCAGCTATAGTAAATGTGTTTATAATTAATTATTAAGTATACTAGTTCTACACTACAGGCACCTATATCAATAATATTTTATAAACAGATCTATTACAAACCATGACATATTATACTAAAGAAGTATAATATGTCATGTACAAACACAGTGTCTGGTCTGCATCATCTACTATTTTAGACTAGATACCAGAAATACTGGATAGCTTGATGCTTGAAGGTCGAGGTTGACACAAGCAAGAGAAGCAAGCATAACATTTTTCTAACCGTCACAAGAATGCAGCACATTGCTCGCGTGCGCACTTTGGCTTGGCTCTCACAACAGACAGACAGAATACAGAAATGAAATGAAATGAAATGAAATTCTAGTCAGTCAGTAATAATAGTGATGAAAGGCAAGGAAAGAAGCACCAAACACACGTAGTCCACTTTCCAAGTAACGTCTGGATAACGATGAAACAATATTTGCATCAAGGACAAAGCCCATGAAAACAAGGAGGTCCAGTTAACTGACGTTAAAGATTCATCATGACGTTGGTGATCCACATCCATCGCCATCAACAAATCGGTTGCGGTTGTTTACGCTGAAACACTTTTAGTTTCAGTTTAAATTGTAGGTCAACGTGTCATAGGTATTGAATTTTTGGTGAGTATCAAGGTTAAACTCAACTCATCAACGGGCCTATGTTGAACAGTTCACAAAATTTGTTCAACGTTCAATCGTTTACTTACATGATATAACGTACGGTATAGTTAAAATCGAATGTTTATGTAATACAGTTTCTCTAAACTATTGAAATTTCAAATAATTTCAGATATGGTATGATACACGCAGGCCAATTATTTATAGCAGCTTTTCATCAATACATACCTTTGCTGTATATTGTATCAAATACAGTCGTACTTACTTGTACACTACACAGTCACGTATTGGTGTCTGACACAAAGCAAACTGCTCATTTAAATCAAAACGAGTCTTTTGATTTAAATCTGCGTACGTAGCACAAAATGTAAGCACAACAAAACGCGTTATTTCTGCAAGCATGACAGTCGATTTGAGTTTCTTATAATGAATGATCGCTACTCTCCTACAAAGCAATTTCACACAGCGAGTAGTTTCTGGAATAAAACTGTTTGTAATGTCAAGTAATGCAGTAGTAAATAAATCTCTTGTAGTAGTCAATATTGATAAACTCTTGTAAAGGTACAGGTACCACCACTTAAGAACACGGAAATTATATCATGTATTGTGCGTTTCATGAATTAATATCACGGAAATTTTAGGGAACTCTGAGAAATGTACCTTTCTGACATAAGTTCAACTCGTAACATAATGTTATTAATTATAATTATCAGATTGAGTTGCGAAACAATGTGTCAACATTTTTATATGACAAAGTCACCTTATGCATGTAGGCCTACCAGTAATGGACAGGATCTTGCCTGCACCAATTAAAACCCATTGTTTCTTTTTTTCCAACTTCAAAATGGAAGAGGTTTAAAGGGGCCAAGCTAAAAAATTTATGCTCATATTTGAGTAACTCTTCTTAATAAAAATGTCTCTCCAATGCATACGTATCATGAAGTTATATGTCATGAAGAAGATATGTACAATATACAGTATCAGGAAGAGATTTTTTTTTCAATCCAATCACCCCCCCCCCCCCAATTTCTGATTATCCTCAAAATGTCAACTATGGCATCCAGACTGATTTTCTTGACAAGAAGACTTGAAAAATGTTCTGCTATGGCTACTATAGATTGCTGACTTGCCGTACATGTAGAATTTTTGTTTTTGAATTTTTCTGACGTCAATTTGACCTTTTCTCATTTTGGCGGTTTAAACGAATTAATATCCATACAAAGAGTACTTTTGTACTTTACATTGTACAGAAAAGTGTAAAATAACTTTATTTCTGATACAATTAATTACGGTATATACGTTACTCAATTCTACTACAAATTAGTTTTGATTTGTTGCTTAATATTATGAAATTATATTGATATAAGTTTTTAGGACGTGTACATTTAAAGTCGGCGCAGCACATATACATACAAATGTAAATGAGCAATATGCGTTGCACCGACTTCAAATGTACATGCCTTAAAAACTCATGTCTGTATAATTTCATAATATTAAGTAACATCAACTAATTACATTACTCAGTTAAACTGAGTAATGTATACAGTAACTAATTATATTGGATTATTATACTGCTCTGTATTTTATACTTTTGAAGTAAGTTGTTTAATTATACTAGACTCAACTTCACAAGTTCACTTTTGAAAAGTAGTTGTAGTAAATGAAATTTTTTATTCTGATGTATTGTAAGTTATTTCTGTAATGGTAAATAATCCAAACAAACAAAATCATTAACTGCATGACTGATTGAGACATCAAACTAAGTTCCCCCATTAACATCCATAATGTTGTGTTCTTTATATCTATACAAGAATCTTGGTGGTTTGGATATAATTAGGAAAATGATCCGTCCGTATGAACTTCTACAGTTAGCGAAGTGTTCAGAATCTAATAAAAAGCTATCTATTGACTTGATCATTATGGTACTACAACCTATTACTGCCGAAACATACCAAGTCTCTTCACTCATAACATAAAGGAAGCTAAAACCTCTGAACAAAACCCAATCATATTAAGGAACTTGATGAACTTAAAAATGTGATTGCAAGAAATTATTTGATTTTTCTTCTTTTTCAGAAAAATACAAAATGGATTTCGGAGATGAATGGCACAAGAAATTCGACAAGCAGTGGCCGCCGAAATATTCATCACCAACTGCATCAAGTATGTTGCTAAAATGATTATCGGAGAAGGGTGCTTCTAGGATTTATATCAAATAACATAAACTACTTTCAAAAATCTAATAAACCAAATGACCCAAATTAACCATTTGTATATTTGTTTTTCACAGCCAACATTTTTGACGCCAGTAGATCTTTGCTATACGGCATTGTGGTAGTTGTGTTCGTTGCAGCAATCATCGCTTGCATCATCACAGCCTGTTGCATTAGAAAGCGAAAACATCGGCAAGCTTGGCTCATTGTCCCATCGCCACAACCGAATACGGTCACTCCAAACCAAACGGCCAACTTGGATATTTATCCGAGACAACCACAACCACCTTATTATCCTACTCCAACCCAACTGTACAACAGTCAACAGGCCATTCCTGTACCTTATGGAGCAAACATGCAAGTATCGCAACAACTACCCCAACAGCTCCCGCCACTATTACCAGTGCAACCACAAAATCAGCTTGCACCATTAACAGTGCCCTCAGCTCCTCCTGCACAAAATGACGAACCACATCTGCCTACATACCAAGAAGCTGTGATGATGCCCAAACAATGATAGCAAACTATTGCATTTCAAAAGACAAACCAACACGTGCCATCCATGCTCTTAGTTTTGAAATCTCATTCAACACAACAACATGCTCAACCAGGTTTGGGAAACAAACTACCACTGTTGCACAATGAATGCTTTTTTGTGTCTATGCTGAATAAAGGCATCCCCAATTATTCGACAGTTTAGGGACCAGAGCACTGTCAAAATCTTCAAAATGCAGAACCAAGTCTTTTTTGTTTTATTACTTATTTTAGCTTGCAAATGCATTTTGATAATTGAAAAATGTGAATTTAAATACCGGTACTGCATATTATCATTTGCACGCAAAAATAAAATGACATTTCATATTACAATGAAGTGTCATTTTAGTGTAGTTTTGTATCTAAAAAAAACAAAACATGACAAATACTGTAATTCGAAAGAAACGACCACGCATTGAATGTTATGGGTTCTTGTTATTAATTGAAAAGGGTGAAAAAAAAAGAAGCTAATAGTCAAAAAGTGAGAGATGCCTGTATAAGATATACCAGTAAATTTCCAATTTCTATTATATTGAGCAAGAAGACAATGTAATTTTATAAATCACCCTATATCGCTAAACCGTGGATTTATATGCATCATATATAAAAAACAAAAGTCTGATTGTACATATCCCCTGCAATTATTTTTTTTGTTATAAAAACATATTTTCATGTTTATAACACAAATCAAGTCAAGTAATTTAGTCAACAGATATGAGATACAATAGATTACTGTTGAAAGCACTTTTGCTTGCCACAGTTTCTTATAACTATTTTGTAACATATTTCAACTAAACACTGTGCTGTTGTTTTACCCAAAACAAACAACAAAACATGTAACAGCACATTAATTTTGAAAGTTTGTATAAACTTGTTACTGAATTGTGGATATATGCTTTTGATTTTTCAATGCATGAACACAACTCCCACTCTACTGTATGATGTGGTAAGTTGACATAGTGCCATACCAACAAACAAAAATTACATGTAATTGAGTGAAAAACTGTAATTGTATATTAAATCTTAATCTAACTACCTGTAACTTACAGGAAACATAAAATGTTTCACATCAACAACAGCAGTCATACGTTCAAACGAAGTAACCGTTCTCATGTGCGAAACTTTTATGTAACAGTATTAACGAATTCATTTGCGTGAAATGAGCCAATACCTCAACTATACACAATTGGTTAAATGATTTTCAATGAAACTACAAATCATATAGTGGTACTTCCTTACAGAAGTTGACAAACAAGAATTTCATGTTTGAATAATTGAAGCCCCATTGGAAATCTTTCTTAATGGTAAATGAACTACTACTCACGAAGCTTTCATATACGGTATTCAATGTGATCTGATAAACGTTGAACACGTGAGATTAATGTTGCCAAATATGGTTTGCGTTCAATATATTATGCTACATTGTCTTATGATGAAAACTATTACGTTTCATTTTAATTACAAAAGCTTCTCTCGGTTGTCCAAGTCCAACTCTATCACATCGACTGTTTATAATTATAATACTAGCATTGACAATGAACATCTTGTTACTATTGGTCTTTTTTTTTTCTATGACATGTTTATACTTGTTATTGTATATTTTATCCTTATATAAATTCACCTGTTTCAAAAACTTAAAATTGTGATGTCTAACTCGCCAGCAGCTGAATAGCAAAGCAACTTCACCATCTTTGCTTCCATACGTTTATTGCATATTCCAATTGTAATATGGTGCAAAGATTAAAAGAAAATCTTGCCCGAGACTAAGTAGGAGTTTAACGAGGACACCGATGGTCTTACGGCTGTGTCATTTGGCCCTAAGACTTCATTGAATCAGGAAATACAGAAACGATGGAATCGCAGAAGATGGAATATGCCTAGGATTGAACTGGACAAGAACTTCTTGGCTTATTTGAGGGGGTCCTTGATCCACTCTTGGGCTAGAGCAACAATAATTTGTTTTATATTTAAAATTGTTAATTTTCTAATGTCAAAGTGTTGACCAACTTGAGGTAGAGTATGCAACATTCAGTTAAAAAATGTTAAATTATGACAAAAGCAATTCTTCATTTGAATCAGATGAAAGATTAAAGTGCTAAGGTCCAAGTGAGTGAATCTACATCAAAGGAATACGAGATTGTGAAGAAAATTGTATCACTGTACCTATACAAGGTGTGTCTCAAAAGTAAGTACAGTACTGATTTTTTTTTTCATTTAAATGTATACAAGACAAGCGAAAATCACGAGTTCAAGGTACACTCCTTGGGAAGTCACAATGGTTCCATATTTTTCCTCCACTGATTGTAGCAGTAATGGAAGCTATTTTCTATAAGTGTGTCTAGTTTATCAGTCACAAATGTTTGGGATGTTTTCCACTTCCACCATAGGTGTATTTTTTGCTTAGAGGGGGGGAGAGGGTGTAAGGATCGTGTGTCAGGGTCCGTGACTCCAGCAGTCCAATTATTTCATTCTCATAGAAGAAAAAATAGAGACTAAGATTGCTGATAAAAAAAAAAACAACTCGACTATGCATAAACTACAGCATCTGCCATATTGGTGCTTAATTGACAAAATATAACTGGTGACACTCGTGGAACTAAGACGAATCCACAGACACCTCATTCATCGGAGTTTATCACACTGTTTAGCCTCTAGAAAGGAACAAAGAATTATACATACAAACACCCTAACAGCATATCCTGTCTTCTTGTGCAGACGAGTAAAAGAAGCAAGAAATACGATATTTTATTTATAACTAGTTAAAAATTAATGGGATGTTGTCAACTAAATTTTGGTGGGCTGTCATACTCGTGACAACCCCCTGATATTTTGAGCAAAATACGCCAATGTTTTCCAGTCGTGTAATGATGACCCTTGAACTTTAATTTCAGTTTAGGGAACAGGTAGATAATCACACGATGCTACAGAAGGTCTGGGCTGTAGGGAGGTTGTGGAAACGGGGAGTTGTCTTTATTTGCCAAAAATTCTCCAATTGAAAGCGGCAAAGTGAGAAATGGCACATGATAAATTCTCTTCGTCCGAAGACATCACAGCTGAGGCAGGTGCAGGGTGAACAAACAATGATTATCATTTTTTCGACAGCCATGAAATTATTCACAGAAAATTTTACCTCCAAGACAAACATTTAATCTGCAAAGGTGTCTTGGGTCGACTTCGAAAAAAGGTTCAGCAAGTCTGAAGGGACATGACAAATGACTGGTTGCTACATAATGATATCGCGCCTGCTCCTACAACGCTTTCAATTCGAGATTTTTTGGTGAACAAGAATATTTCCACATTTACAACCTCCATGAAATCCAAGCTGGAGGATCATAACTTTACGGGACTGGAAAAGATTCAAACAAAAAAAAATTGTAACCGGTGAAGGAGGTAGGCACTTGGGGTTTAACGAGGGCTCCGGCTGGCTTTTACAGCTATGTCATTTGGCCTTCAGACTTCATTTAAATTAGAAGTACAGAAATGATAAGATAGGAATGATAAACATGGAATAGGGTTTTATGATGCAGGAAGAAACGGGAGTGCCCCGAGAAAACCTGCCCCTGCGGTGTGAACCTAAACTGAACCCACACGGCACGAGTGGGAGGCGAACTCAACAACCGCGGGGTCCCGGTGAAGGAAACACACGTACGGAAAATGGCTTTCAGTACTGCTACGATCATTGGAAAATGTTTTTGGAAACATCGTGTAACTTCCCAAGGAGTGTATTTTGTCATTTTTTGCTGAGTCATATACATTTAAATAAAAAAATCAGTACACTTACTCTTTTGACACATTTCGTACTTTTATACTACACTACACATTCTAATTTTCTTTATACATTCCTAAAACAGAATTATCAGCTGTTCATCTGAAACATCCAGCATCTAACTATTCTAGCTAGTATTACAAGTTAGTGATAACTTGTAATACATTTGATGACAACATAGGGAATTTTAGCAATCAATGGTTCATTATATTAACCAACAGACAAACAACTGTCACCATTGGTTATATGATTTAATAAAATTTCTATTGGATAGCTATCATTTTTGACTTAGCTCTACTACATTAATACATAGGAACGTACTGATGTTTCTGGACATTTTTATTTCGTTTTTCCATTATTATGATCGTAGTAGGTTACGTATTATCAAACGTTACTGGTTTTTCAAGCTTTATTGCGAAAAAAAAACTACAATTAAAATTTTCAACATGAAATTTAATGTTTAGATCTCGGGGCTAGACCTCTATGATAATGGCATTTATCGCCTCGTTTTTATGTCAATTTGTCTTCTCTTTAATGGTGTAAAAACAGACAGATATGTCAAGGTAGCCCAACAAGTACAAATGCTACAAGTAGTAGGCTTACTTGTGTAGGTCACAGGCTCGGGAGGGGGAAGAGGTCAAAAAAAATTGAATACAAGTAGATGATTGAGTACTCTTTCGTCGCATTATAGTTAGCAAATACATCCAACTATTGGGTTTTGGAATCATGATTTTAATATGTGATTTCACTACTATTTGGCTATATTCTGGTCAATTCGGAATGTCAAGATCATTTTTAGTTAATTTTTAATCTATGTAAACAGAGACAAAACATGGGATATTCAATTTCGTGTGCCAAAAAATGTGGAATTGTCAAACCATGTGTCATATACTTGTAGTATGTCGTTTCAATTTTAATATTGAAAACATGAAACCGTTAATAATACTTTCTAGGATGACCCTTTGCCCTTACTAACTAACTACACCGAGTCTTCAAGGCATAGACTCGCATAAGATGTGACTTTGCCCTTATGGTGGACACACTTCTCCACTGTTATGGCAGACCATACTTATTTGAAAACAGATTTTAATTTTTGTTGGGTTGATGGATTTCCTCTACTGTTTCCTTTTTTTACAAAGGTTTTCCATTGGGTTTAGGTCTGGTGAGTTACCAGGCCAGAAGAGGACTTTCATGTTGTGAAATAAAACTCCAAAAGTTGTTAGTATACTTCTGCATTCAGATTTCCGGTCATAGTAGTCATGGTCATGGACCCAACACCTCTCGAAGTCATACACTCCCACACCATGACATTACCAAGATGTCATTCACATTGTCAGATCGTCCTCTTCGGATGATGTGTGTCATCCTTTTTTTCGTCAAACTCTGATCCCAACCAAAATATTGTTATTAATGGCGTCCCTGAAATCCCGGGAGAAGACATCATGGCCATAATGCAAAAAATCACCACTGCTTTAAAGCTAAAGTTCCACAACAATGATTTTGAAAATGTGCATCGAATGGGCACAAGATCCAACGAAAGACCTCGTACCATCGTTTGTCGCTTCAGATCTGCCATGACTCAAAATGACTTTCTATCTGCCATTCCGCTCCTTCATAATTACCAGCTTAATACTGCTTTTTGAAACATCATCTCCATAAACCACCCTGTGTTCATCTCCCCGCACTTGTCCCCTTTATACAACAGTTTAGATGCACGAAAGACGCACGAAAACTACGTTCTGACAAAAAAATCCAATACGTATGGATCCGACCGACATGGTCGAATTCTGGTGCGACAAAATGTTGACTAATGTGATTCAAGTGAAATCAAGTTTGGATTTACTTCTATTTCAATAATCCGATAGCTTATTTGCTTTGATTTTTTTTTTTAATGCAAATTTTCAAATTCTGCAGTTACTGTTCAAATCCAAACATTATCTTCCCATCTTCTGTCGTTAACCACTCGATGAAGTTAAATATTCTTAACTATAATATTCGCGGTTTATTTACAAAAATGGACAACTTGTGTGTGTTCTTTGATTTCAACGCTCTCTAATGTTCTGTTCATAACCGAAACGTGGTTGAAAAAACTACAGCTGCATTGCTCTTCCCTCCTATACATCTTTTGATCTCGTGCGTTCCTCTAGACAAGGTGGTGGAATCCGTATCGCTCTTAAACAATCCCTCGTTAAAGCTGAAATCACTACCACTCGTTACGAAAATGATCACTCAGAAATTCTAAATGCAATTGTAATTCTTAGTGATATTTTATATCATAATATTGACAATTCGGAAATTAGCCTTCACTTATCTTTTGACCTAACCAAAGCATTCGACAATATTAGCCACTCAATCCTGCTTTCCAAATTAAAACATTTAGGATTCCGCAACGAAATCAATACCCTTCTACAAAGTTACTTGTCTAACCGTCGGAACCAGCATTCGCTGCAATGGGGGCTTTTTCTTTCAAGTTCGTTCACGTTATCCAAGGCAAGGCAGTTTGAGTCCTTTCCTGTTTTTGCTATTTATTAATGATATTCAGCATTCTTATATGCAGACGATTTGATTTTAGCTTCTAGCTCATATTCGTTATCCCTTTTATTAAATAATTCACAAAAAGATGCTAACCACCTCAATAATTGGGTAAATTTTAATGAGTTGGAATTGAATGCAAATAAGACCGTTTATTGTATTATACACCATCCGCAGAAAAAAATCCACAACTACATCCAGCACTGCTCTCTTCCCCTTATCAAACGCGTCAACCAACTGAAAATATTAGGCCTCACTTTTCAAGAAAATCTTTCTTGGGACTTCCAATTGCACGCTACACGGGTTTCATTGCCAAATACAGTGGTTCGTTATCTTGCACTATTTTAGATCGCCTGTATTTCGCCTACATAAAATCTCATGTAAACTACGCACTGTTAGTTTGGGGCTCCTCTCCAAAATATCTTTTACATTCCCTTCACGTCATTTAAAAACGTTATTTTCCCCCTATTCACAAAAAGAGCAAAACTAACAGTGATAATTATGATCTCAAACATCGTCTTCTTTTCACCAATGATCTCTATT
>JAQIWH010003247.1:0-20725 GCA_034695005.1 Cryptops parisi | reverse complement strand
ATTTAATTGAGAGTTCCGGCGACCTCATAAGAGGCCAGTCCGTTTGGTCGCCATTTACCATGTATGTTATTTTTTTTACCATATTCTGTATATGTCAACTTCCTTACAATGGTAATAAACAACTTGAAATGAAATGAAATGAAATGCCTCATCTAAGGATTCGTTTCAATACAATGATCAATGCCAGTGTTCGTTCGAACTCTGGCTTTGTGCACAAACTGAAATGACAGTTGCATAAGTAATTAGTAAACAATGAGCATAAACGGCTAAACATATTCTTGAAAGTTAAATTGCTGGACGACTTTAATACAGGTTGAAAACTAACATTTTTAAAGTGGTAGTCAATAGCCATATACTGTGTACTTGTCATCTTTCACTCACTCCACTCTCTCTTGCTTGCTTGCAAGAGCAATGGCCTGTTTGATGCCGAATCCAAGAATTACGTCAAGGTCACGTGAAAAAGACCTGTGCATTTTCCCTTGAGACTTTGAAGTATCACTTTCCTCAGATGCCATCAGGGAGGATTGCCTTGTGGAGAGTGTGTATTGTTTAATGTTGCTCTGCAAGCCATACAGATGAAAGTGAAAAGAAGTTGACCCTATAGGTAACCAGTGAGCAACCCCAACACCTAGTGAGGGTTGAGCTTTTAAGTCAGACAAAGTTCAAGGCAAGGGAACTTCCCACGGGCTGGCTGGCTACCTACAACCTTTTCCACAAGTCTTCCCTTGCCCTCCTCTTCCCACCTCGCAACAGACAGAAAAGGGCGGATGGCAATTTCAGAGCTACACAGAATCGCAAAACCTCCCATGCACAATGCGCCTGACTGCATTCATGGAGGGAACTCCAGTTATGGTTTTTAATGTTTGCCCTCCTGCCAAGTCTTTATTGTTACATAAAGACTGATCCATATGTATATATTTATGTTAAAAAAACACGTTGTGAACACACTTGTGAATGAAAATGAGGTTTACCACCCATGCTTGCTAAATAAAATAAAAATGTACCTATTCCATACGTGAAATAAACAACCTGTACTATAGAATCCCAATTCCTTGACATTCGTTTATTAAGCAACTTCCAAGATGGGTTAAGAATGAATGATGCAGTACATAAATAGTACAATTTTTGGTATATTATGAATTTGAACAAAGATTCGAAACTGGGTTCACCAATAAAAAACGATCCAAAATTCTAACTAATATATAATACGTATGCTTATTCATACAGTACCGGTACTTAAATTCTTGGTATGCTTATGATACATAAGTGTTCTGTACAAAAAAAAAAAAAACCCTGGTGATTGTCAGTTATTCGTGTTTGAAAATTGGTCTCAAAACTTAACCTGCCCTCGTGTCTCAAGTCTGATGCTTTGCTGACAAGATTGAAGAAAACCAGTTGCTTTTCATACCACTTTTCTCCTCCACCAACCATCCAACACCAGAACATACCATTGCACAGCTAGCTACATGGAGGGAACAGGTTTGACATTTGAGCAACATCCAAGAAAAACTGAGCAGGAAACTACAGAAAATAGTCTGGTACCATGACACGCGTGACATCTTTCTGCTACATCATTATATTCAATTACGCGGCTGATGGCTGTTTAATTTGGTTCCCAAATGTAAGTTGTAGTAAGAATATTTGCATTAATTGAAGTACAAAAAATTAGTTTTTTTTTCAAAGTACAATTGTACTCTACGAGGTGATACAACGACCTTGCAAGTGCAGAAGATTGGAGCAGGAGGAGCAGGTGCCCTGACCACATTCCCATTACTCCAAAAGATCACAACTGTTTGAAATAGGTCTCAAAACCATCTTGTCTCAACTGATCTTCCTTCACTAAACACAAGAGCAACAGGTCTTATTTAAGTTTTGACAACTGAGTGGATCTAAGACGGTGGCAGGCCAAAGAAAAAACTTCTACCCTGAAGGTTTACATCAAAACGAAGACACTCAGCAGTTTTACTTTAGCACTCAAACGCACCAAAGATAAACAAACAATCTACATAAGAATTGAAGGTCGAAGTTTTGTTTATTCCCGAAATCCCTTTCAATTTCCCTCTTCCGTGTGGCTGATACTAAATCCATATTTTGTCCTTGGAAAAGAACGTTTTTTTAAATAAATAAGAAATAATTGAGAACAAACAATTGTCTGCGTTTCTAGGTTTTGTACAGCCATTCTACAGTTTGCTAAACAGATAAAAGTTTAATACTGTGCAACAAATTAACTGCATGCTAAACACTTGGATAATAATCAATACTAATAATAACAGAACCCCGTCTACACCCCTAACAATGATCAATAATCCTGTATGATCATTCTGGCATCGCCTTAGAAAGCGTTAGAGTAATTGGCAGAGTGGTTAACGTTAAACTCAATAGAGCACTGATTACTGAACGCTACTCTCCAATTAATAACCCTGTGGTGCCACAAAAAGGACAAGAAACCTGTGGTGCAACAAAATTTCCGCTATTTATCAAACGCCTGTTTATCTTTAACCAGCTTTTAAAATATTAAGTTGGAGTCGCAAGTACATTCAGAGACATAATAAAAAAAAAAACTAATTCACATTTCGTGGAACGAATAACAAATCAATTAAGCATACCACGAAACATTTTCTCGTTTTTTCCTATTTCGAATTATTTTGTATATGAACAAATTGACATTGAATACGTTTTGTCCAGCTGTGCATGTTTCATTGCAACAAATGGCACCTCAAAAAATAGAATAATAAAAATAAGAACTACCTCCTCTATAATTTCATAAAAATGTTAACTATGTACAGTAATTCATGTATGAAATACACACAACCATTGCTTTCGTGTTTTTTCTCACACAATACACTTGTAAATATATGAAGCTTGAAACTTATGAAGCAATACAAAACATTTCTGATAACAGCACAGATTTTGCATCATTGCATCATTTGCAGCATTGACACCAACATTGAAATAATATATTGGCGAGTGCTATCATCACATCTCTAAACCATGTTCGCGTACAAGTGAATATCGTCAACATGTGCAGGAAGTTATTGATTAATGCGAGTTCCATTATATGCGATTTCACCTAATATGTGTGACGAGACAAATCCACCTAACTGCTCGTTATATGCAAGACAATTGGGCTATTATGCAATTTTTCCTGTGGTGCACAAGTGATTGAATGCTGAGGTTTTTGACGCTTCACCGAGTTTCAAGTATCGAATATGAAATATACAATTCGATGCGATGTTTGGACAGAACGTAAATCGAGAACCTCCTGTATACAGCTTTTCCCAAACTGCTTTAATTATTGGTCGTCATTCATTCGCTGCGAATGATAGAAAGTTGTGATGAGAACACATCGAAAAAGTACGCCAACTATGGACTAGCTTCTTGGAACAAAGTCACGCAGCGATTTAATGACTGTTTCGGCATTTTGCACTTGACTAAACTAGTCACGTCCGATTTCCAGTTCAAGCCTGCATCTCTCCCTCCGAATTAGCTTTCTATCCATTCTTCGGTTATGATGACCCATCTATGTATATGGTCACAAACCAGCCCAAAATCTGGTAATTTAATTTCACTGCGAGTAACGTGTGTCACTGAAGCTATTAAGGATAATAGAGGAGGATTCGAAACATTTCCCCCAAGTTCTGGAAGCTGCCAAAACTATGGATTTCGCTTTTGATTTGCTCGTTCGGTGCATCATCACACTTTTGGTAATGAGCCCCGAGTTTTAATAGCAGCCTCATTCACACATGATCGTTTATCCTCAAATCTGTTGCTTCTCCGTTTCGTAGAGAGGAAATTTCCAACACACTCACTGCACCCACCACCGGATATGATGCACTACTTTATCTTCTTTAACTCATCATCATGCTTGTTAGCTTGTTAAATAAAATATCCCTCCTCTTCCCCATGTGTGTGTGTGGGTCAATAGAATAGCTTTCTCCCGTTATTAATTGATCAATTACAAAATGCGATCAAAATCAAAGTCAAATAATTGATTATAAAATGTGATTAAATTTTCGATATTCCCTTCTGTAAGTCATCCACTAATAAAGCCACATGTCATGTGCTGTACTGATACTCTGGGGGATAAAGATTGGAAAACCAAATTAATTTTGTACCGATAAAAATGTGCGTTGGAAATTTCGAATTGTACAATACATTTTTTAACTGCACAGTAGAAATTTCTCAACAGTGCCTGAATAGTTTACTTAAAAATTAGCTATTTATATCACTATACTCTTCAATTTGAATGAATGTTCTTTAATATTTATTTTTTTAAAAAAAAATTGTCTTGCATTATACTGCAGTTTCATATTATTTTGATATATGCAAAGAAAATCATTTTTAATATGCACATTATTGTGCATTATCTAAATCATGTACAGGAAGTACTCGAGTTCCGTATATTCGATTTCTATCTCTAATAAGTAACTAAACAAATCTTTGCAGTTGCTCGTTATGTACAAGGAATTTATTATGCGATTTTGTGTGGTGGTGCATGTTACTGAACACTGAAATTTTTCCCATTGGCATTTCAATACATATGCGATTTTAGATTTATGTGAGATTTGTGCAATGTGTAACCCCTTGCACAATTCTGGACCTCCTGTACACCATTTCAATTTTATTCATTTAAAGCCGTCTTTATCATTTGAATGTCCTTATCATTGATCCAGTAGTTTAAAATGTCATTATTTACAGCTTTCAAATCTACAGATTAAAACTTCTGCCTCGAGTAGCTATTTTTTAAACAACCTTTGAAAACACAATCATTGGCTGTCTTTATCTCTAATCCATTAGTTCAAAATGCATGACTATTATAACTAATAATCATAATAATCGAAAACCATCTGTTTGAAATAACGTATATAAACCTTGCAACTGAACAAGCAAATAAAAAATTAATAATCTTTGCAGCAGCTACAATAAGCACACACAAAACAGAACTATTATCAATTCTCCTTTTTAATTTTCATCACACCACTCACTATTTCACGCCACCGTTATGTTGTGCCGGTTTTCATCAACATTATGATTAACCATCATTTGAACCAACAATAACACCACTGATTAAGTTATCAATCTGTCCAATCACCATTGAATTACCTACCAGAGGCACCTGCGTGAGTGATGTAGTGGTAGGTAAATTGAGTCCAAGGTAAGAAGTTTTTTTAAAGTGATGCGTGATAACTAGACCTACAAAGACTGTACACGTGCGCTTTCTAAATTCGGCACATCCCCCATAATTTCACAGAAAATAGCCAATTCTTAACAAAGTCCACAGTGGGAATATAGAATAAACTTATTAATCTAAACACATATAGTCAACTAATAAAACGTGTAGTCAACTGTTGAAGTTTCCGGTGTTGATCACTCAGAATTCTTATTGATATTTTTAAGACATGCATTTCTGAACTGGAAGCACACGTTTTGGAATGCCGAGTTCGAAAACTATGTGATACTAGTGTAAGCTATTTAAGAACTTTGGCAGTAGTTTATGGATAATCAAGTGCACTTATTAATACTGAATTTTTTGTTACTGTACCTTTGAGGGACGGGTGGCAGCTTGCCCTGCATCTGCTGGTGCATAGCGGAGGGCTTGGACGCCTCAGTGGCCGAGCGGTTCTTCTGGTGGCGTAGGAGAAGCAGGCGACCCAACTCCTCACACCACATGGACAGCAAGGCTAAACAAATAAACAAATGACACTGATGAGTTACAGAAGACTTGCTCAACAAAAATGTCTAGTTCTTACATAACATGTGTGCATGTTCTTCCTCAGTAAAAAAAAAACAGTATAACTGAATATTATATTCTCGTTCTGTTACAAGGTTGTTTTACTTTCAGGAGCATTAGCTAACAAGTATTTCGAACTCACCACATGAATGATCATGCAAAGATGTTCGTAGTGAAATTGTTCATGTAGGATGTGGACACACATAGTTACTAAATATCCAACAAACATTTATACATAATGCACAAAAAAGTTGCAGTGTTTCATCACAAGTACTGGGCATTGCAAGGGCATTACCACGATGTCATAACATTTGGACAAGACACATTTTAAAACACAATGCAGAAAAATGACAACAGATCAGTGGTCCCCAGCCTTTTTTGCTCGCAACCCAAAATTTTTAAACACGTGTGCATTGCTGCAACCCAACTTTGTCAGTTTAGAGAGGGAAAACATGAAAACTGAAAACAAAAACCTGGCTTAACATGATTAGTGTGGAGTCTACTTAAACTAGTGCGTTTTCTCATGTTTTATCCCAAACTTTAGGATTAAGGCATTTTATCAAATATTTATCACAACCCAAAGATGAGCTGCGATCCTGGGGTTGGAACCCAAGGCAATAAAAATAGATGATCTGATCACGATGACCTTTCCAACGAACTCCCCTAGGAAAAAGGTCTCTTTCTTATATACAAGATAGGTGTAGTAAGTTCACTTAGCCTGAAAAGATACAGAATGACCCTTTTGTTATACTATTCTACTTTCAAAAGAATCACACATTTTGACTATACAGTATCCAAAGAATGACCAAAACCCACAATGTTACAATAGTTTATAAAAAGGACAATGTGGTATGCACAATGTTCCAACAATAGCCCTAAGAAACTATTATGCCCAATAAGGTTAATGTTTAATATGGCCTTGAAAAAAAGGCTGACATACTAACAAGGTTAATGATAATAATTCTAATAATCTACCATACAACTTTGCTGGTTTAACGTTGTCCGTTTCAATAACAATGGTGAAGTAGTTTAACAAAGTATTATCGCTTTAAAATCGATTCAGTTTAGTTAAACAGTTGAACACCAAGGTTTATATGTTATTCAAAAGCATCTAGTAAAATAAAACCTTTAAGGCATTTGGTGTGCCTTTAGCCTCCAAATAATTTACTATATATAGTACAGTATATTATAAAGTTAATGATACCCCGACTAAAACTTTGAAACATCATATGATAAGGTTGCCTGAAGTTTATCAATAGCAAAGATAAGTAATCATTGACCCATATATAATGGTCATAATTAACCATGATGATTTAACTCCCCTCCCCCCAATGGAAACTTTTGCAGTAGAGACTCGGAACAACCTTAGAATATTGCCATATAGACAGGCAAAGATTCATGACGTTGCTTGACTGAAACAATTCCATTATGATCCAGTTGACCTCCAATAAAAAGTCAAAAAAAAAAGGTCAACGATGAAGTTTGTTCAGAGTGAACCAGTCACAATAATTTCATATTACCTAAATCAAAGAAATATCTGCTGCTTCAAAAAAAAAACAACCACTAAATGGAACTGCAGCGTTAACCTGAATCCCTTGACTCGATGGACCTCAGTACGTGTTTTATTGCCTCATCTCATACCTTTACAAGAGTGAAGACAAAGTGTCTACTACTAGAAATGTACCCACGAATAAATGATAAAAGCACACACCATGCTGGTCAACACACTTAAATCTCCCTTCAGCCTCAATTTCTTCCCTTTACTCTCTCTCTCTCTGGGATCTAATTCTGTTCTGATTGAGACCAGCTTCCTCTGCCATCTCCCAAGGCGATCTCAGGAAAGAGAATGGAAATGCAATGCATAGAACGTGTGCCTTCAAAAAATTGGATTGTTTTGATGAAATTCAACGAAACTATCTTCAATTCTGAAACTATCTACAGTGTTCATGCTTAATGAGAAATGTTAAGAATGCATCTTCTTCTAACTACATCCACACCAAAGTGAGACAAGGAATTCACCACCGTAAAGAATAAAAAAAGAGCATCTCAAGCATTTATGCAGAATACTTGTTCCTAAAATTAAAATGCCGCCAACAGCGTCTTACATAGCGAAAATAAAAATTTCAACGCTGTACAACAGCTCTAAAGGGGTTTTGTCGAGATAGTGATGTTAACTCTTAATGCACCTCGTCTTATCTTACTGGTTACCACAAGTGAAAAGAAACCCACCATAATGTGGACATTGAAGAAACGTAGAACAATGACCGTAGATGGTAAGTGGGAAGAAAAAACGGTAATAATTGAATTGCATTAACCCAAGAAGTGAGCCAAAGACAGAAGTTGAGAAGAGCAAGACGACCTAAAGAGCGAATTGGGAGAATGAAAAGATGTCGCAAATGAACATGTTCTCTAAAGGAGGTTTGAATTATCGTAGCTTTTAAGGAGGCACGGAGCATCTTTTTTGTCACCATGTAATGAGATGCAACTGAACGTCGGGATAGCAGAAGCTCTGGGAGGGGGAAGACAGCCAGGCAGCGGAAATGGAAGAAAAAGAAACAGTAATAGCAAGATCGGATCCACGGCAATGGAAAAGGGGGGAGAAAGAGACTCCAAAAATCCAGCAGCTAGAGGATAAACTGAAGACACATATAAGGGAAAAATGAAAAGAAGAGGAAAAAATTGGGAAGAACGAAAAGAGTCCTCTCTGCTCGGTGCCAGAATCGGGCAGATGGGGAAATGCAATCAATCAAGACCAAGAGATAAAAATGCTGTGGAGCCTCTTCTCTGCAGCAGCGCATGCGCCTATGTTAGCTGTAGCATCAGCAACGAGCAGATTGGACAGGATCAGAAACACTTTATCACCAGCGCCATGGGTGGCATGCATTCAACAATACCTAATCGAATTGAATTCGCCTTGAATTGAGTTGTCGACATGTTTGGGTATTAGGATTTCACTGGGGGATGATTGATTAGTCCCCGCTTTCACCTTGTCTGATGCACTTGAGCAATGAAAAATACTCATATAATGTGAGCATTATTGGAAATGAAGAAAAAAAAACCAGTTCCAATAAGCTTTAATATGTACTTAGAGCTGATGTTAGGCGATTACAGTATTCAATTCCTAAGTAAATAAAAGTAATGGAACTTGTACATTTTATCTTTTACGCCTGTCAGTGCAAAATCAGTGATACGTACGTAGAACAAGCATGCACAGCTGTAAACTTACCCATTAAAGATTAAGTGAATCAACTTTTTATACTAAAGATTTACGCCATTAAACCTGCCCCTTCCCATTTCAACATTCGTAACACGAGAATATGTGAGAGGACGTTATTTTTTTTCTCAATTCTGACACCATTTTGCACACACCCAACTTTGGTTTAATTCTAGACTTCCCGTGGTTACTATACCAACCACAAGGTTCACTTTTAGTTGAATTACAGTGACTGATCTTTATGGTTGCTTGTCAGAAATGAAGACACATTTAATAATTTCTAGATAGTAAATTCCATTTCAATACACTGCACATTGATTACAGTTACGTATAGGCCAACATACTGAACACAATTCGAATATGTTGAAAATAATAATTTTTTTAAACAAAAAAGAACAATTTTCGCTAATTTCAAAATGGTCACGTTAAACTGAACTATCCGTCATAAAATTCACCATTACAATTATTTTAACTGAAAGCGATAAAGAGTGACAGTTAATTTAAGCAATAAATTTTTTTCCCAATCATAAAAATTTAAGAGCTAGTAAAATCGTGTCAAGATGTCATGTTCGTTTAAACTCGATGCACACTTTCATTTTGCAACTTTTCGTTCCAACATTCCCTTTTAACATTCACCAATTAACGAAAGCATTAATAAACCCCTTCCAAACTTTTGATCAAAATAAAAAAAAAAACATTGCGGTGCAAAAGGATAGAAAAACAAGTTTATAAAGGAAAATTCCATTTCCATTTGGAATAAAACAAACAAAAAAGTTGGCATCAATCGTTATCAACATCATCTGCTTTCATTTCAATATAAAACAACTTCACAACACAATAAAAGTAGGCTTCAGCCTATCGTATCATAACCATCATCTTACAGTGGAGGAAGATGACGAAATCCTTTCTACCCAATCAAAAATCTACGATGTCATCATCAACATTGACCTACATATTGGACAAACCTTAAAAGATTTATACTGTGTTATACTATATAAGTATATAACTTACACAGTTCACTGTATCAAAATTTAAGTCTTTTGTAAACTGAATTTTGCTCAGATATATATTACTCTGTCCCCCCCCCCTTTCCGAAACTTCCAACCTGATATAACATGCAAAACGCATAAGCTAAAACTACACTTGTTGGTGAAAAGGCTGCAACCTCCAGTCTATCACCTAGACCTTGCGGTTGCGGATATCTCGAGAAAGTATGTCATACAAACACGTAAGAACTATTTCAAGATAATCGCTGCGTTTAAGCAAAGCTTTTTTATACATCGAGGTTATTCTGTTGAAGCTTATCGTACGAAACCATCTCCCAAACTTTGACATTTACCCAACCAGGTTGTCCAGTTCAAACACGGCATCTTCTGTTTGTTTCAATATTAATAAAAACATGCCTGGTATAAAGATGCAACACGTCAATATCGCGTTTAAAAAAATCTCAGTTGACGTTGTTGTCCACTGCAAGAATGTGTATTCCAAGTAATTGTGAAAACTTGGGGAAAATGGCAACGAAAGCCATTTTATACCAGGTACGACAATAGTGATAAAACCACTTAGTCTGGGAGTTTGTGAGCATCATCAAGAACAAAAATCAATAACTGTGCACACCGCTTAATGCTATAATTAAATATTCACAATTTGACAAGACTGTCCATTTACGTGAGTGCTCGCTGAAAGACGAGAAAATTTGATAATAAACGTGATTCAACAACATACTGCTTGCAATTCCTTTTGGAAGGTATTAAAGTTTTTATATTCTCTCTCAATCTCAAGATAAATACACACAGGTGACAATGTATTATACCATTTGTATTTTAGTGTAAACCACTAAATACAAATGGTTTCAATTATGACAAAGTATAACTGTACAAAAAAGTATATAATAACGTGAGAAAAAAATTTATATAATGTACTAGGAACAAAATGAACCACCTGTATAGATCAGTCATTGAACAAGCAAAATCCTTGATGAAGAGGAATGAAAAATATGAACGCCAGTAGGCATGATGACAATAACAAGTGGTTGATGAAATAGAGCACAAAGAATACAACAGCCAACCCCTTTACTTCCTCGTCGGCCACCAACTGGCAACAGCTTGAACCTGAAGGGGGCACTGAACTGGATCCAATCTATGTTGTTGTATTACTAGTAGCTACTACTATTATGTGCTTGCCAAGAGAACCTTTCCAGACCTTCACATGTATAAGGTGTGTGAAGTTAAGTGTTGAGAACAAAAAATTGTGGTTACATTGTACTATTGTCCTTTTATTTCTTCAAATAATTCTTGAAGCTTTCACCACAAAAATCCTCAAATAAAACATAAAAATCGCGACTTCCCAAGTTCGCATGACATTCAAGTTCCGTTGTACTGTACTATATTTAGCTTGACAGGACAATCGGCATACACGAAGAAAAAAAAAAGATTGCAATGAAGCAAATGGATCATAATGTTCGACACGTAAATAAATTTAATAGGTCATTGCCAGAAGAATTTTCATTTATTGCAAAATGAAGAAGGTACTAGCAAAACCATGTCACTCCCAATTAGAGCTTCTTCATTAATACCGATTGCCAAGACCAGTTGGTGCATCTGCATTCAGCGTGTTTTAATCCAAACCAAAGTGATGCAATGTAGTAGAAGAGTGCTTTATTAGAACTTCATTACAGAATAATGTGAAACGTCGTGTCAAAAAATATTCTCACTTGAAAATGCGAATTGAATCACACTCAGTTAAAAGGACTGGAAGATGGCAATGTTTGCAGGTGTTATGTGGCTTATCAGCAGCCATGATGCACCTCAGAGATCAATGACACTGCCGACCGACCCCGCACCACGGTACAATATGAACCATTTAAAGTGACATTTTCACCCACTTGTAAAGTGAATCAGAAAATCTGCACCAAAAATGGCTTTGGGCACTTTCCAGCTGCTCTGAAATGTCGAACGAGTCCTATCTAAAAATAATGGCATATTTTGGTACTACATGAAACTACTTTAAACAAACAAATTTTAGCTAGAAGCATACAATAACACAAACCACAGTTGATTCGTACTCGTCTGTATCTAATAATAAAATTTGACTTTTGTCTGTATTTAAGAGGAACAACTCTTGACATTTACAACAAAAAAAGAGTACACAGAAGCAAAACATCCATCGGTGCAAGTCTATTACAATGCATTTTGTTTGACTTCGTCTAAATACCCTGCTCTATAATTTTCCATTATCTACCTGAAACACTTTAGCAGCAGTATCTACACCTCATTGCTTTGACAATATTTTTGTACTTTGCTGCCCGTGTCTATCCAATCGCACTTGCACAGTAACAACCCTGTGAGACTCGCACCAGACGAATCCAATGCTTTTCCCTTTTTCGTGAGGAGGCGTTCGCGTTCTTGCTCTCTTTTCTTCTCTTTTATATATAAACATACATACGTATATATACTCTTTTTTTACTCTCCATTCTTTTGCTCGGATTGTATCGATCGCTTGAGCACGTGGGAGGTGTTCACTGCTATTCTGGGGAAGAGGCAGTCGAAGATCACAGTGACAAACACCTTCCCACTAAAAACATCTCCCGATTCCCTCCACTGCAATGCTGGTCTTTTGCTTCACCCTGGAATGCTTATCCAAGCGAGTTTATTCCACCCTGAGCTACTATCAGCAATTGAATAACAAAAGTCAAAACTGAAAGCAACCGCGCCACGCGAAAATTTCCATGGTTGGCAAAACAAATATCATTAGTCACAAAGCTTCACACAGTCGATGAGCTCTCGCTTGCTACCTTTATCTAGCGAAAACCAGCTTTATCCAGATTTTATATAACAATCTGGTGGTAAAGGCCTTGCTTGAGGCTGCGGCTAACTACGTATAAACTATTGCAACAAGATGATGAATCATCATCTACTTCTAAAATCGTCGTTCCTTTCTTTTGTTCACATAAAAACTTTCGAATCGGTACAGGAGAAATGAAAATAACAACCTACGATGCTGGTTGTTCACCTAGTGCTAGTCTATTTCCCCATCCACAGTCAACTCTACCTCAAGTCTTTACCTACTCAGCAAGAGGAAGAAGAAGAAGAAAAGAGTTCTTATATCCAAACATACAATGATGTTCTAACGTGTTCGCACGAATCAACTTGTAACCAATTCCAACATGGATCGTCGACGCACGTTTAAGTCAAACTAAACAACTCATTTTGTAAAAGTCAGGAAAAAAATGGTAGAATCAATATTGTTTCTGAAAATGGTGAATCAGTGCTATGGCAAGCAAGCAAAAGCAGAAATCGTTTTGTTCCCTTCTTCCGGGACTTTTCTCTCAATCCAGAATTGTTTACAATTGGTGCTCAGAACTCAATATGGTAGGATGGAAAAGTCTCAACTCCCCTCTCCCCCATCTGTTCAGTTTCCAGTAACTCGAAGAGAATTATGTGAAACAAAATTCACTAGAACTTAACAATATACACTGTTTTGATAGTCAATCAAAAGTGAAAATACAGTACACATTGAAGAAAAGCTATCATATATTTAACCAATCAACACTTCGTAAAGCAAAAAAAAAATGGAATTCAAAGAATGTTCCAAAATCCCATTCATTGAATTCCAATTTTCCTCATTGGAGGTTCCTACAAGAGAGGGAAAAAACAAGGAAACGTACTAAAAGTAGGCTATATTTAAGCAACCATTCCAAAGGTAAATCCAATAATCATTCTAATTCCATTTTGTATTGTACAATAAGAGGTTTTACACTCGTACATTAGGTTTTCAGTAAAGACAAAGACATAGTATTCAATATATTCAAAATATACTTTGTGTAAGAATACTTATATTGTAGTGGCTGTCATTTCATAACGCAAGACAAAAAGTAATGCACCTAGTACGAGTTATTCAAGAAAATATGTACAATGTGTGAAACTGCTAACTACCATTAGCAGTTATCACTGTATATCCACCTTGCCTTGAATTCTCATTACAACTGCAACGTCTTATGTGTCTTGTTGGCAATTACAATAGAATCATGAGTTTACATGATTCTATTGTAATTGCCAACAAGACACATAAGACGTTGCAGTTGATCGTAAGCCATACAAATTTCAAGAAACGTTTTTAAACAAATACACCAACAAGATTTAAAGAGTGGTAATAGTCTCAAGTGTTGTTCATTTTGCCTTAAATTTTCAATACACTTATGTTTACAGGTGTTATGGGTCATGTTCGTAATTATAATAGAACAATTTGTAATGTAGACTATACAAGTTTCAGAAAACTTTCTTAAACAATATCAATAAATTCGATAGGCGCAAATCAAATATCACACTTAAAAGTTGGTCTCAAGTAGAATTACCAACAGGTTGCAGGAACAAGATGCAACCACCATGCACTATCAACCAAATGGCACATCAGGTTGTTTGCTCTTTTGTTTTAAGTTAAGAACCAGCACTATTTTTTATAACCAAAATTATTTACTGTAGATAGTAGAAACCGTATACAGGCAGGAAAGAAGAAATTGCGAAGACTATGAAGAAAAAAAAAACCCAAGCGATGTCAAGGTCGAAGTTGGTAATTTCATTTGTCTTGAGGCAGAATGAACCTGTCACTATGGCCTCACTTACTTGCTGACAAAGCATAAATAATAATATGCCTAGTGATCACAGATACACTTTTGCCCTGTTTAGTGTTATGCTCCATGTGCAAGTCACTGATGACAGTCGTCCAAAAGGCAGAAAGTCCAACCACCAAATAGCAGACCTTTCCTCTCAACTTTCCATGTGAAGGAAACTTGATAAAGAAGCCAAGAGGAAGAATACTTGAAGAAAAAAAAAGTTGCAAGAAAAAGGGGGAGCCAACAAGATACACTGTACTATATATAAAAAAATAAGTTCTGAAGTCTGTACTTTGTCTGCAAAGAAAACCATCTGCAGCCTATACATGACCCAAAAGTTGTTTTTCTTTTACTAACAGAATATCTTTCAACAGAATAAGAGGGAGAAATTTCAGAAAAGAAAACGTAATTGGTTAATTCGATAAGAAAAACAGTATTTGTGGATTTGGAATTATATCTTCAATCAATGCAATTGAATAATATGTCTATGGTTAATTATTACCTATCCATGAAACGTTTAAATGCTTCCATAAAAATGAAAACAGGAAATGTTCCAGATGCACCTGTAGTTTTATGAACTTCATTATGAATGTGTTGCCTTCAATAGATTTAATAGCCACAAACATATAGTACTGCATTGAAAAAGATATTCTTTTGCAAGTGGTTGTAATCAGCTAAAAAATAGCTTTAAAAAAAAATCCAGTACCGGTACTGAAATTTTTATACTCAGAAAACAACTATGGAACCTTAACAACAGCTGTATCTAATTTTGCAAACCGTGTCTAAAGATACAAACAATCTAGTTAGTGCAACCAATAAAACTGTTTTTGTTCAATTCGTAAATACAGTAAATAGAATCTTTGTCTAATAGTAAAAACTAATACAAAATTCCGGAAATAACATTCGTGCAAATATAAAAATAAAATTAATGTTTCTGTTGACTGTAAACGTCGTGCTTTAAACAGTTTTATTTTCATTTTTCTTCGAGAAATAAAAATTTGCACAAACCCACAATTAAACGTAGTTACAAAAAATGGTTTCAATATACATTCCCCATACATCACATACACAAAAAAGAAAAGCAAAGCACGTTATCAGGAAGATATACGCAGTACATTAATAAAATGGAAACGAATGTACAAATTGTTGCGTGACAAAACTAATCCATAGAATCACACCCGACAAAAAAAAACAACAACCGCACGAGCAAAGTAGCAACTGTACAATCTGTTTCAACATGGCCACACCACACTAGTCTCTCAATGATCATGTAGGAAATGAAAGGAGATGAGAACACGTGCAGGGTCGTACAGAGCACCTCCTCAAAGTCTACAAAAGAAAAGGCACTAAAAAGCAATGAAGGAACGGCCAAGTATTCAGGTCAGATCAGCTCAAGTTCTTGACTCGTCTACTGAATGACCCTGTTTCGCTTACAGAATTAAAAGGATAAAAATAAAATGGTGTTATGGTATGGCATGGAATGAAACACACAAAAAAAAATTACTACACTTATCTCCACTATCCAACCAAATTGGGAGTGTGTGTATTGTAGATTGTTTATTTTTCGTTTGAAAGAAAACAGATTTTCTGTCAAACGACTATTTTCGGTTTCGTTTTGTTCCTTCTCCCACCCTTGATAGAAATTATAAATAATAAAGAAAAATTATATTAATTTTTAACGAGGTTTGTACACAATTATTATGTAGAGTCATCTAATTTATAACTAGTTTTATTGATTATCCTCAACTTGAGCTGAGTAGTGTCTGTTTAGCGTCAACTTATTCGAAACTACCACACCCACACTGACAATTGACATTAATGGCGAACGACCATTCAATTTGTTTACAAAATTAACCTTTAATCATGGTTCACTATGACTTAATTGCCCTATAAAATTAACTCTAAAGGAAATTCATTATTCATCATACAAAAAGTTTTTTTGAAAGGACAGAAAAAATTTACACGGATCACTCATTAAATCTTTCTTTCACCTACAAATAATACAAGTTGACATTTATCAGTTATCACAAATCAGATTAGAAAGTGTAATAAAACAAACAAAAATACAGATCTATATAAAATAATACGAAGAAACGAAAAGAAAAACATAGAAACAAATTATAACAACGCTACTTAGCCACTTGACAAATTATCTTTAGGTTGTAGATACAAGATAGTTGTGTCAGTTAAGAACTCTTTTAACAACCAATTAACAACTCGCTTCCTCGCACTTAACCTGTCACAGTTTGAAAGCCGATAAATCACACCTCCAAACTCTTACGGCAAACGACGGTGGTACGTGTATTTCACATTCATTACCTGCTTCGAAAGCAATCTTCCAATATAATTTATTTTTTTATACACACATATGAACGAACACGAGCCGTTTTGTATCTGGACATGCCCATTCAAATTACTATAAAGTTCAATTTACGAGGTGCAACTTTCCACAGTGTGTAAAAAGCCAAGCAGCACTGTGATTGAATCTCCTCAGCAGCCCTCCCTGATTTGGCCCGCGGGCTCCAGTATGGTATATCAAGTTCAGGTCGAGGCAATAACAATAACCTCGCCAGTGGGACAAGGTCTGAGGCTACGACAAGCGTGTAAAAGAAAGCCCAGGGCAGTGAGTCTCCCTCGAGGGAATCCACCACAGCCAATCGCGTCGGTCCTTCATTCAAAACATGTCTACTTGTGTGTGTTTGTGTGTGCATGACGGTCTCTCCAACCTAGGGTCAATTTCTGTACGACCCTAAATATGCTGTCAAGACGACGACAGCAAGTAGTAGCGTGACAACGAACTGCCTTCCCATCGATCAATAAGCAATAGTAAAGTAACCTGAAGTTCATGAACTCAGTGTCGCAAGTTGGTTTAGATTTCTTTTACACATTCTCAACACAACCTTACACAATCTCCCTCGTGTAAACATGGTATTTTGTTCTTTAAAGAAATACAACTACACAACCCTAAATGATTAATTTTTATTTTTCAATCGGAAACAATGGCAATGTTGGATTTTCTTGCTCTGTTGCTCATTTCACCACAGGCTTATGAATGTATAAGCTTGGGTAAAGATTCATTCATCATTTTGCATGTACAAAATATTGCATTTTAACGGATTGAAAGTGGAAACGTTGTACAAAGTGCAGCTCCGAGACATTAACTTCAGTATGAACCTTGTTTGCAAGGTCACATAATTCGAATACTGATTGAGATTGTATTTTAAATGGCTCGAGACATTATAAACCCGATAAATCACAATGTCATGTCATCTCTTAATTTACTCTTATTTTCTTCATCCGTATTTAGACGTACAAATAATAATTAACAGCTTGAAAGTAGAAACCCTGTACAATTTAAAGTGCAGCTCTAGCAAACAAACCTAGGACGACTAAATAAACATTTTTTGCAACGTTAATTTAATTAAACATATACAGGATAATTGAAAAAAAAACAAAACTGATCAAAGTGATAAATTTTGAATCGCTTAAATATTATAAATCTGGTGGATCAATGCTATGTCGCTAATGTGAAAAATAATCACAAAATGTCGTATTTCCATTTAATATTAACTGTTTTCTTACTAAATCCCAATGAAGCACAATGAATGAAGGGAAGAAAAAACATTAAGGGGGAGAACCATATGGGTGGAGTCATGATCGACGACTTCTTCCACTGCTGCCTTTCATAGAGAAACACAAAATGTCACTTGGATTCAATCTGTGTCCATTTTCAGCATTCAACCATAGCTGATATATCATCGATATATTTCTTTTACAAGAAAAAATATATATATAAATAGATAGATAGAATACAAAATTGGCTCCTTATTTATTCTATTTGCTACTTTCACTCTGAGCTTTCACTCCATCATTTCCCATCACCCGCACACTTTCGAATACCCAACACGAGCAACTAGGGCCATCTCTCGAGGTAACTGGACAACATAATCGACACCACTTTCATAAAGCAAAAGCACAGCAGCAGCGACGTTTCCTTATGAGTCACAACACGTCTACTGCTAAAACATCACCATCAATATATGCGTACGGTCGCCGGAACAACGTTATCACTAATACGAAGAAATAATCATCTCTATACAAAAAAAAAATTCCATTTAAAAAATAAAAATCCTCACTGTTCGCACATAATATAGCCTACACATACACAAGCACTATAAAAGAAAAATCAACCGGGGGCCCCACCGTTGTTCACTGGGGCAATGGTTGCAAAATGACGGCCCACTACACGCACGTGTAATGCCCCCCTAACAACGACGGGGGGGTTTCTGATGTACAAGAACAAGATTTTGAAACAGGGAACAATCAGAATAAAAAATAATAATAATAATAAGACGTTCGGAAATAATTATATCTCAAATTATAATTATTTTTTTTTCTCTATCATTTCTCCTACCTGGCCAACCTGAGCGGTTCGGGGCTCCGTTGCCGACGGTGCCTCATCTTTTTCGTCGTCGTCACCTTGTTGTTTCCCCTTTTTTTCACGATGGCGCTGGCATTATTTTTTTCCCCACCAGGAATGGAATCGGCGGCTAGCTGGAGTACTAATTTCGTTGTGTTACCATCCGCCCCAGAGCTCACCACTAGCGTGAACGACTTGACTACTCCTCTCCTGCTCACTCAGTGATCGCAAATACGAGACAGACGCAGCTCTCTTTCACCCTCCTCCGCCTCCTCCCTCGACAGCCACTAGTGGCTGTGCCCAGTTGCGCACTTCCTCCCTCCGGTCATCATACGCGCTTTCTCATTTGTTCACTGTGGCTCTTCCACCAACCTCCCGCCTGTCTGACGACGAAGTACGACCCGACGTGGCGCTGTTGCCAGATGGCAAGGGAAAAGAATTTGTTGGATCCTTTTTTATTTTTATTTATTATTTTTTTTTTGTATCTTTAGTATATTCAAAAGAAAAACGGATTTCTTTTTGTTGTCGCTTTTGTTATTGTTGTTGTTTGCTTTTTAGATGTCGCGAGTATAGCTTGTTGTTCTGACAGTTAAGTAGCTATTACACGGTAATAAAAGTCCAAAACATGTATCCAAATAAAAAAAAAAGTATATAATAATAATAATAAAAAAAAAAATTAATAAACATAGTTTAAATAACTTTATGATCTTGTTGATAAAAATAAAACATTAAAATGTACTTTAAATAAAAATTTTCTTCAACAAAATACTTGTAATAATAAATCAAAAATAAGTTCTTCAAAATAATATAATTAAAAACATGACGGATAATTTCGATTTCAATACTTTTATGAAAAAATATTAAAAATAAATAATTTTTAAAATTAACCAATAAAACATTTTGTACAGCATACTAGCGGAACCCTAACGCGCTCCGATAATTAATAACCAATTTTACCATTAACTTATTTTTAGTTTAACAATTTTCGACAGTATTCCAAAAGGTGGTATTCAAACAACCGGATACCCACAACTATCAACCTAGCAAAAAACTATGTTAGAATATTTTTCTAATGTAAAAAATAAAACAATAATAAAAAAAATACAAAACAATTTTAATAAAAAAATAAAATAAACTTCAAATATTTTGACTATTACATTTGCAATATTTTAAAAAATAAATAAAACATTTGGTTTATAGTGTACTGTGCATTCATTTTATAATTTAACCTATGTCGGAAACTTTAAAGGAATCTGCAAATCTTAGCATGTGGCATTTTAATTCATTTAATTGATTCAGCTAATTGCCACCAACATGTCATCCGGCTCGTTAGTGTTATTTAGAATCATAAAAAAAACTACAACGTTTTTAAATTTTTTAAAACAATAAAAAAATCCCACCCTTTAAAGCTGGTGCAACAACATTTCCTCTCCCGTCGTATCTGGCAACACCACTCATCAAATTACAATCACCGACTCGTTCAAGCCTGGTACTCAAGCTACCAACATTTCAATCGTACCTTCTTATTCACACCATAACCTCTTTTTTTTTCCTCCCTTATTTATTTTTTATCCTGACAAGGTGAAAACGTCGTCGAGACAACGACAAACGCATGGCTGGAATCGACCTGAGAAAAACGAATTGCCTTGGGCATCGTCCGACCATGAATATTGTAAGAAGGAAAAACGTCCAAAAGGTGTAAAGTTGGGACAGACAGCAAAAATGAATCAAAAACAAAATGAGAGGAGC